>JWZX01003033.1:0-44280 GCA_001275005.1 Chrysochromulina tobinii
GGAAGGATTTCTTCGCGTCGTGGGCGATCTCGCGGTTGACGTTCGGGTTGTAGATGCCCGAGTCGAAGGTACCAGGCACGGCCCAGCCCGAAGCCACAGTTTTTCCAGGCTCGAACGACTCGCGAGCTTCGGATTTGATGCCGAATGAAGCGGTGCCCTTCTGTGCGCTGACGTTGTGCGACTCGGTTGTGTACGCGTTCGCTTCGAGACCGTCGCCCTTCTCGGTGACCTTGGGATCGTACGCCCCAGGGCCGGGTGTGACCTTGCCCAGTTTTCGCTCGGTAAGCGCCTTCATACGGTCGAGGTCTTCTGCCATGCGCTGAGATGGGGTCAATCTCTGCGTCATTACCCTTGCGAGGCTCGAGGGGGGCGAGGCGGGTGACGACGGCCCATCAAGATGTCCCATGACCGAGTCGGGCGACTCCGGGCTCTTCCGCAGCTGCCGCATGCGCTCATCGCCCCGAGCGAGGCGAGCCCTCGCAGCCTCGGACGCGCTCATTTTCGCTTGCGACGTCGTTTTCTTTTCCCGGGTCGGAGCAGCGACAGCACGAGCAGCCGGAAAATTTGTCGTTTTTCCTTGACAAGTTCCAAATTACAACTTTGCATGCCAAACTTGCCGTTTCAAGGGCCGCGCGCGGATACCATGCAACCACGAATAAAACACGCTCGCGGGATCGTGCATCCCCGCGTTGACACTTGTAAAACGCCCTCAGAGGGGATGCGTCTAATCTCGCAGCCCGCCCGCGAGCCGTGTCGCCGCGTCATCATCCCTTGCATCGGGCCACCTTTCATCAGGCACCGTGCCCATCTCCTCAGGCCCCAGCACTTGCCTTGGCGCCCACGCCCACTTGCGAGGCACGTACGAGGCGCTCGCGATGGATGACGTACCCCGGACGAATAACCTTCTCAACCTTGCCCGTAGGCGCGCCGTCGGCCACAGGCACAGTGAACATGGCCTCCATCGTTTGCGGGTCGAAGGCGTCACCCACGCGTGGTGCGAGCGGCTCAACGCCATGATCATGCAGCGCAGCCAAAAGCGTCGAGCGCGTGAGCCGTATGCCCTCTGCGTCCGCCGTCGCATGTTCGGCTGCTGCATCCATCGCATCGAGCGCAGGAGCAAGGCTCTTGACAAGCGAGGCCGCGCCGAAGCGCTCGGCCTTGGCCACCTCCACCGCGCCACGTCTCCGAAGGTCCACCACCTCCTGCGACAAACGGGCCAGCGCATATCGGTTGCTGGTGCGCCCGACGATTGCTGCAACCATCATCCCACTGATCGCTGCTGCCGCTACTGCTCCTGCCGCGCCGTACATCAAGTACTCCTTGCGCTGTCGCTCCTGCGAAGACGCGAATCGATCGCGTGGATTTTCATGATATATCGGGCAGCAGTGAGCTCAGCATGTGCTTACCATCATCTCCTGGGCGAGCTCAAGGTCTTGAATTGCGTCCTCGAGCTCGGCCTTGAGCTCAGCTCGCTCATTACGGATGCGGCGAAGCTGAGAGGTCATCACGTCGACTGCGCCCGCGGTGAGAGTCCGCTCCAGGCCGGGTCGGCCGCGGTGAGAGTCCGGTCCAAAATCATGGACCGGCGGCAGACTCGCAGGAGGCGGCTGATGTGCCTCGTTCGACCCCGATGCGCCCATCAAAAATGACGAAATGAACACAGGTACCGGGTAAGTTGGTCCATGTCGACGCTCTGCGCGATGTGAATCAACTGCGGTCCCCGAATGTCTATTTCGGCACAAAGTACGTGAATCTCCGAGACGAGCTCAACATCTCAGTCCGCAGCCCCCGAAAATGACGGGTCTAGCCGTGCTCGCCTTCATCGTCGCGAGCGTGACGCCATCGGCCAACTTTGCTGCCTCAAAGATAGTGCGCCGCGACACTCTCCTCCGGCTCTCCGGTGGCGCCGCTCAGCAGACAGTGTTAGTCACCGGAGGCGTTGGCTACATTGGGAGCCACACTGTGCTCGAGCTGCTGAACGCTGGGTATGACGTGGTCGTGGCCGACAACCTGTGCAACTCCAACATAGAGTGCTTGCACCGCGTGCAGGTACTCGCCGGCCGTGACGTAGAGTTCTACCAGGTCGATATCCGCGAGAAGGCTGGGCTTGCAGCTGTCTTCGCAAAGCACAAGATCGATGCCGTCATTCACTTTGCTGGCCTCAAGGCGGTGGGCGAGTCGGTCGCCAAGCCGCTCCTCTACTACCAGGTGAACGTCGAGGGCACGCTTAACCTGGTCGAGGTGATGAACGAGGCCGGCTGCCACAACATCGTCTTCTCGTCCTCCGCCACCGTGTACGGCGACCCCGCGAGCGTGCCTGTGACTGAGGACTTTCCGACGGGGCCGACCAACCCGTACGGGCAGTCGAAGCTGATGAACGAGATCATCCTGGGTGACGTGGCCGCTTCTGACAAGCGCTGGAATGTGTGCCTGCTGCGCTACTTCAATCCCGTTGGCGCGCACCCGTCGGGCCAGATCGGAGAAGACCCAAAAGGCATCCCGAACAACCTGATGCCGTTCATCCAGCAGGTCGCTGTGGGAAAGCGCCCGAAGCTTTCCGTATTCGGGAGCGACTACCCCACCGCGGACGGCACGGGCGTGCGCGACTACATCCACGTCGTCGACCTCGCCAAGGGGCACCTCGCCGCGCTCAAGAAGCTCGAGACAGCGCCCGGAAAGGTGGTGTACAATCTGGGTACAGGCACCGGATATTCGGTGCTCGACATGGTCAAGGCGTACTCGAAGGCGTGCGGGCGCGATCTGCCCTACGAGCTGACGGCCCGTCGGCCTGGCGACGTGGCCGTGGTGTACGCCGACCCTTCGTTTGCGACCAAGGAGCTTGGCTGGCGCGCCGAACTCGGGATGGAGCAGATGTGCGCCGATTCTTGGCGATGGATCAGCAGCAACCCCGATGGCTTCGCGACGACCGTGCCCAACGCAGAAAAGGCGACGGCGGCAGCCAAGCCCGTCCGGGTGGGGGGGTGAGGTCGGAGGGCACCTCATCCAGATGCAGCGAGAGCGGCTCGGCCAGGCGCGGCGAGGGCGCAGGGCGGTGGTATTCGGGCGAGGGCGCAGCCAGGAGCCCCGCCCAGTGTACGTGTCAGAAACTCCCGCCCAGCACAGTGAGTGCCGCCTCCGCCTCTGGAACAGCGACCGCCTCGCCGGCCGTACCCGCCTCTGTTCCATCTGAACAAATACGCGGCTCGGAACGCACAAAATCATTAATCCGTCATACACGCAGCCCCTACCCCGCTACGTAGTACATCTATGCAACACAGATGTACCGTAATGTAGCGGTCCGATAGTAAACACTCTCACTACCTGACTCGCTTGCGTCATCGATGGCACGTCGCTTTTGATAAAAAATATTATGATAATAATGATCCTGACGACGACTTACCTTACTTTTACTCCTTACGATAAATCCTTTACTCCTTACGATAAATCCTCAACGCTCAAGCGAAGCAATCGAACCAACGCAACCCGCCGAAGATCCTATTCCCGATCCAGTTTTCGGGCGGCGCGGGTCGTCCGGTCGCTGCACGCTCCGGTGCGCGCACCGGCAGCGGGCACGGCAGCACATGCGCACACTCTGACAAACGTAACGCGTGCGCAATAACCTCCTGGACGCACCTTCCGACTCTTGGACCGAGTCTCGCTTCCGAGTCACAGAGATCACGCTGCTTGACCCATTGCCACCGATAAGGCTGTCGCCCCTCGCGACTAGCGTGCCTCTCCACCGCGCGCTTCTGGCTCACCCCATGCTGTCGTTGCCACTTCCGGACGGTAGCACGAGTGCAAGCTCGCCCTGCTGAGTCACCGCTTGAACGCACAAGAGTCAGGTCCAGATCGCATGCGCCACATGCCTTCCTACATGCACATGATGTCGAGCACGTAGCCCCTCACGACAACTCAATATCGTCGCAGTCGAGCGAGCCCCAAAACGACGGCGCGCCATGGCCCTTCTGCCGCGTCAGCCCTGGCAACGTCGCACCCTCCACCGGCGCGCCCATGACGCCTCCCAACGAACGGTCTGCACGGGACAGAGCCAATAAGGGGGTAGGTATGGAAGCACATGAGTGAGGGCGGGAATCGCGCGGAGATCGCGCGGAGATCGCGCGGAGATCGCGTGGAGATCAGGACAGCCAGGCGGGCGCGGTGGCCTCAGCAAGGTGCGCGCGCGCGATCACTCGGGCTGCCGCAGCAGGCGCGCGGCGTCAGCAGCACGCGGCAGCGGCGACGTCAGCGCGCTTCGCAGCGTGCTTACAGACGGGCATGTCATCATCCATCGGGGCCGCGCCATCCTCCCAAGTAGAGGGGACCGCGCCCATGCCGCGGTAGACGGGGCCGTCCTCGCCGTCGATCATTTGGTGCGGGTTGTAGGAGCCCTGGTCCAACGAAATCTCGAGAGGCTTGCCAGTCACCCAAGGGTGTTCACGGCACTGGGCCATGGTCATGCGCCGTGACGGGTCGATCCTCAGGAGCCCGTCGAGCAGATCGACGACCTCGCGCGAGAGGTGGCGCGCAGTGCGGCTGTAGAAGCCGTAGACGGTGTGCACCGTCGACGCGCCGTGGCTCTGCGCCACGTGCAGCCTCGGGAACCTCCAGTCCTGCTCCGTCGCCTCGTCGAGAGGGAAGAAGCCGCTGAGCATCGCGAAGAGGCACACGCCGAGCGACCACATGTCCGCGGCGAAGCCGTCGTAGCCTTTCGCCGCGAGGACCTCGGGCGCCGCGTACGACTTGCTCCCGCACACGTCGCGCAGCGGCTTGCTCCGGTCGACGAAGCCCGTCGACCGGTTAACCGGGTAGACGTGCGAGAGGCCAAAATCAATGAGCTTGAGCTTTCCTTCCGCGTTGAGCAGCACGTTCTCGAGCTTGAGGTCGCGGTGCGCGACGCCGGCGATGTGGCAGTAGTTGACGCCGTCGAGCATTTGGCAGAAGAAGCCGCGGGCGTACGGCTCAGGCATCGCGTCCGCGCCGCGGTCGATGACCTGGTCGAACAGCTCGCCACCACTCGCAAGCTCCATGAAGATGAAGTAGTGATCCTTATGCTTGCCACCGTAGCCGGCGCCGTGGCCGCGCACGGAGATTACGTTGGGGTTCTGGAGCGTCTCCAGGATGTGGGCCTCCTTCTGGATCGTCTCGATGCGCACCTTGCGCATGTCAAGGATCTTGACGGCTAGCTGCTCGCCCGTGCTCTTGTCGGCGGCGGAGTAGGTGGCGCCGTAGCCGCCCTCGCCGTACTTCTTGCCGAGGTTGATGGAAAAACGCTCCTGGAGTTCCTTGGGCTTGTCGGGATCGGTGCCAAAAATGGCGCTCATCATGCACTGCAGGTCTGAGAAACAGGTGGGAAAGGAAGCGGGCGTCGGTTGGCCGGCTGGCGCTGCGGGGGATGCCGCAGGGAGCGAGCTGGGCCGAGGGCCGGGCTTGGGCGAGCTTCCAGTGCGGATCGCGCGACGCTGCGCAGGCGGCACGCGAACAGGCGGCATGTCGTTGGCGTGCGCTTGGATTTGTTGCGCTACATGTACAGGCAATTGCTGCCCAGGAGCGTCCAGAAGAAAAGCAAGCTGCCCTGCCTGGTGTGAACATGCTGGGAAAATAGCACAGTGTGAAAGCGATCCACCCGTACGGTGCGCTACAGTGCGCGATGCGTTTTTGAGGCGCGCTTGAGACGGACAAGATTTCACACCCTTGTCCTTCGCTTTTTGTTCCGTGCGAGCGCCCACTACATGTAAAGGTGCCGCTCATTTGCACAGATGGACGCTGACTACTACATCAAGAATAAGTGTGCCGCCCGCAACCGACAACGCACCGCTTGCCAGCGCCATGCCATCGAACTCCGTCCGCTCATGATGCTCCGTGCGCTCTCTTGCTCTCTCTCTCTCGCAGCCCATTCAAAAAGCCCGAGGAGCCACCTTCAGCAAAGGTGAAGCGGACGCTCACGGTCCTAGGCTTCCTCGCGTTGCTCGCCTTCTGGAGCATCAACGCCTCGCCCGCGGTCGACGTTCGAGACAACGCGATGGAGGCCCGCGGCCATTTGGTGCCACTCGAGGCGGCACCCGTGCGTCCCGCTGGCGGTGGCATGGCAAATGCGAGCGTAGTCGTCGCAAAGGCCGACGATAGCAGCAATGCGATTGCGAGCAGCAGCAGTGCGCAAGCAGGAAGCGCCGTAGATGCTAGCGTTCAGGTGTCGAGCAGCAGCAGCAGCAGCAGCAGCAGCAGCAGAAACAGCAGCAGCAGCAGCAATGCTTCTCAGTTGCTGAACTAGTCGTCTGAATAGATTTTTGTGAATGCTCGTGCCGTGCCCAGGTGTGAACATCGAAAGTAAACTCGTGCATGGATCACATCTAATCTCGTTCTCGAAAAGTACAAATACACGGACGGCAGTATAGAGTATACGCCGGGCGCGGCCGCGTAATAACGCCGCGGGGGCGCGGCCCCCGCGACCCCGCGAGCCCTGCGTGGTCCGGCAATGCCCGAATCATTCCGATGCGCGTCTCGCCTCACCGTCTCAGGCGCGCCGCGACCCGGCTCGGTCCCGTCACACGTCGTCCCCGCCCCGGCGCCGGCGGTCGACTTCGGTCGACGAGCGACGGACAACATCGATCCGGCTGGCGGTCCTTGTCCACCGGGTCTATATTATATATATATTAAGTTGTATAAATACCATCGTATAAGTTCATGATCGTAAGTTTATAACTAATATAAGGCAATTTGTATAAGCGTGTAACTACGTTGTGTATTAATCCTCTGTGTCTCGTTACGCCTCGCGAGATAAACAACTACAGGACGGCAATCCACCGTCCCCGCACGCCACGCGAAATCCGTCGGACGATTCCGTAAGCGAAAAGCCCTGTGAAAAGCACGGCATCAAGCTCCGGCGCTCATCAGCGCGCTTTCCAAAGCTTTCCAAAAGCACATAGTAGTGAATGCGAGCCACGTCCGCCCGGCGCTGCCGTGGAGCTGCACCAAGAGCCTCGTGCCTCGTGTGTTGTTGTGTTGCTGTGGCGCCTACATTGCGTCAGTGCACTGAACAGATGGCGCGCCGGCCGAGAACGTGGCGCGTGATGACCTCTGCAATTACCTCGGCAGACCGGCCCTCGAGGCGCGTCGCTTGAGTGGATTGGCGGGCGAGGGAGGCGCCGCCGCGTCGCTTGGATGTGGGCCACGGCCCGTGCTGGGCCGAGCCGCCCGTGCTTCGAAGGCGCCCGCGCCCTGGCTTGCGGCCCGTGTTGGCGCCGACGCTGGTGACACTCGCTCGCGCGCCGGCGCGCCGAAGCCACCTGGCAACCGGCCAGTGCCGCAGCGCCGTCCCCAGCCGCGCGGGCACTCGGGGTGTGTGATGGTGCGACAGAGCAGGAGGACCCCACCACCCAGGCGCGCGAGCCCGGCTGCATCGAGCGCTGGCTGCACGCCGAACTCGACGCGCTCCTCCACCTCAGACCAATCCAGAGAGCCGGGGTCGAGGAGCTTCTTAGCGGCGGCAGCCATGAAGGCGACGCGGAAGGCCTCCCGGCTCTGCAGGTACATTGTGATGCGCTGTGCCGACGCCAACCCCAACGGAGCCGCCTCGGGGGATGCCGCTGAGAGCGTTGTCCTGAGCGGGCTGCCGTTGGTGGCGTTCTCAGTCACAGCCTCGGACTCGACGTTGATGAGGCTCAGCGGCGCCATGACGTCATTGCCGTCCTCGTCGCGCCGCTCCTCGAAGATGAGCTGCTGGCCCGAGCCGAACGGCGCCGAGCAATAAGAGACGCGTCCGCCAGCGACAGTGTGGTGCTCGGCCCGGCTGCCCAGCACTGTGATCCAAAAGGCGCGAATCGCTGCGGTGGTGCCGCAACGCACCTTACACACGACGCGCGAGATGGACACGAGGCTGCCGTAGCCGCCGGGCGGCGCGCCGCGCACCTCAGCAGTCGCGGGCGCAGGCCGGATGATGAGCAGGTTGCCATAAGGGCAGTTGATCACTAGGCGGTCATCTGGGGTGTCGTCGTGCCGGGTGAGCGAATCCTCGTCGAGCAGCGGCGCAACGCGCGCCTGCAGTGCATCGAGCGGCTCGCGCGTCCAAAACTCGATGTGGCCGCACCAGCTGGAGCCCGCGCCCTCGCGTGAGCCTCCAGCGAGCACTAGCTGGTGGTCGCCCACGTTGATTCTGACGCAGCCATCGTCCGGAACCTCGTCGCCCGTCGCAACCTTAGCGCCGAGGCCGTCGGCATAGAAGGCCGCGCCTTCAGGTGGCACGTTCTGCAGCGTCACGTGACCGAGGACTGTGCAAACCATGGTACGGCTTGGTCTTTCTATTTCTCGCGAACCCAGCGGTTTTGTAGGCGAGAGAGAGGGCGATTTGGATCTGGTCCTCAACACGAGCGCGCGATGGAGCTTGCTCACGAGGGCGCTCGAACTTCGTCAGTGCAATTGTCTCAAGGGTCTCTCCGTTCCTCCTCCCAACAAGTACGTGTGTGGTTTTTCAGTGCATGCATGCGCGCGCCCGCGTATGAGAATTGCGTCTCGAGGAACTACTGAAGTCTCACAACTGGTACAGGCTTTTGTATGACACCGTCCGCGAGACGGAGGATGTCCGCCCTCCGACTCGCTCTAATCGTCCTTGAGGCGGCGGCGGCGATCGCGGTCGAGGTACCGCGTGGGCTTCCAGTCCCGGCGCGGGCGGAGGCGGCGTCGTCGGCGGCGAGGGCGGCGTCGGGAGCAAGGGCGGCGATGTTGGCAGCGGAGGCGTCCCAAGCAGCAGAGCTTGACGAGGAGGACGAAGAGGACGAGGAGGATGAGGACAAGCAGCTGCTGCGCGGCGCACACTCGCAACCGAACGTCGCACCGCCGCCTCCGGGCGCTACCGGCTGCTCCTCATGGTGCTCCCAAGCCGTGCATTGCTCACACTCAGAATGCATTCTGTGCCCGTCGTGCAGTGCAGCCCAGCGATGCGAGCCTACCACTCCGAGCGACCTCTCTCACGAGAGCTGCGAGAAATGGTGCAAGGAGGAGCGCAAGGAGGAGCACTGCCCTACGTGCGCCTGCCGCCAATGTTCCTTCTGCACGGCAGCGCAGCTGTCGGTTGAGATGAAATGCACGCCGACAGCCAAAGACGACGGTAAGGTCAAGAGCTGCAAATCGTACTGCAAGGATCAGCATGCGTCGACGCACTGCAAACGGTGCGACTGCCAGATGTGCAGCATCTGCCAGGCACCAGGCGCCTCTCCAGCTGCTGATGTCTTGACACCGAGGTCTGGCCCCACGATCATGTGCACTTCCGCGTTGAGGGATGACGGAAAAGTCGAGAGCTGCAAGGAGTACTGCAGCGAGAAGCACGCTTCGGTCCACTGTGCGCGCTGCGACTGCAAGGCGTGCGGCTTTTGCTTGGCACAGCGCTCGTGCACGCCGCAAAGTGCAGCCGACGCGGCTGTGGAGGCGTGCGAGAGCTTTTGCAACGATGACCACCCGCAGGACCACTGCCCCCTGTGCCGGTGTAAGCGCTGCAGCTTCTGTGACGGCGGGGGCGCAGGCGAAGAGGGTAGAGGGGACCGTCCGGCGTCGGCGTCGTCTTGTACGCCGCTCGATACCAATGACGTTCGCGTCGCCAGCTGCGAGCCGTTCTGCAATGCCAAGCAAGCGGGCTCACATTGCCTGCGCTGCTCTTGCAAGACGTGCACGTTCTGCAACGCGCGGGGCGCGGCGCTCGGCTTGCTGGGAGCGCCGCCGCCGCCCGACCCCGCATGCGCAACGGTCTCGAAACGCGGCTCGGCCTCTGCAGAGGGCGTCGTCGTCGCGCAGGTACGCCTGAAGGTTTGGGAAGCGCGCAGTCTCATCCGCATCACTTGGCCTTCGGACGCGGGGGCTCTGGCGCTCCGGGTGGCCAAAGTGGACGGCGCAGAGCTGATGCTCACTTCGGGCGCCACGCTCACGTTTGCGCTGGGGGATGAGGCGCGGGCAATCAGCGTTCGAGGCGGCAAGGCCTTTGAGGTGCACCTGCTCGGCGCCGCCGACGTCCTCATGCAGCACCTCGAGCAGCCGCTCGAGATCAAGTGCCATTATCAGCTCAAAGCATGCGCGGGCGCCTCGTGGCAGCTGCTCGAGGACTGGGGTGGTGGCTACCGCGCCGAGGTGCTAATCGCCGAGGGCTGGGCGGCTGGGGCGCACGTGCAGCTCGACTTTGGATCCGTGGCTGTGCGGGTGGACGAGATGTGGCAGGCTACTGCGCTTCCTGACCCGTCCTGGCCCACCCGAATCGACTTTGTGCTCGATGCGACAGCGGACGGCGACGGGGGCTTTGGGTACACCGCCCGCGGCTTCCCCACGCCGCCGTCGATCAAGTGCACCTTTGAAGGGCGTCTGCCCCCGCGCTCGCTCCCGGCATCCCAGGCTCTGCGAGCACGTGCTCAGCCGCCTGTGCCGGACGCGCCCGTGGCTGTCTCCACAGAGTGCGGTGAGTTCAAGCTCACGTGGCATCCGCCACCGGACGCCGAGCGCGCCGAATGGGCCATCTTCTATCGTGCGGCCGAGGTGTCGCCGGCAGCTCCGACCGGCACCTTCCCAACCATCCCGCCGGCGCAGGGGGCGCTGACGGCACTCGCCACGGGCCTCCGTCCGCCTTTGGTTGGGCATACCAATTTCGTCCATACCATCTCCGGGCTTCCCGCGCAGACCGCTCTTCGCTTCTTCCTTCGGTACGCCGTCTCCCGAGAGGGCCCATGGAGCGCCCTCTCGGGCGCGAGTCAGCCAGTGACGAGCGAGCTCGGAGCACCGCCCGCAAAGCCCACAGGCCTCACCCTGCCGCCACTCCCCATCGGGAGCGTCGCGGTCAGCTGTGACGCACTCATGCTCACCTGGGCGCCCAGCACGGGCTGCGCGATCGTCGACTATCGGCTCCAAGTACGCGTGGAAGGCACCGCCAAGTGGATCACCTCTGCTGCGCTCGGCGCAGACTCGACGAGCTTCCATGGGTTCGGGACTGGTGAGGTCGGTCCCATCTGCAGGGAGGGGAGCACGATCGAGATGCGGCTACAGGCGAAGAACGGTGCGGGCTGGTCGGCTTTCTCGGAGGCGCTCAGCGTGAGGCTTGGAACCACCCAGACGCCCGTACATGCCCAACCGCCGCGTGCCGTCAGCACACCCACATGTGATGCCCTCACCCTCCGCTGGGCAGCCCCAGAGGCGCACGGCACGCCTCTATCGAACCATCGAGTCGAGTGGGCGTCGACGCTCGCACTACGTGAGCCGTCGAGTGCCGCCGACGCGTGGCAGTCGGTCCTCGTCGACGGGAGCAAGCAGGAGGTGAGACTCGACGGACTCGACGGCGGCGTATCGTACACCATCCGCGTGGCATCGCAGGCGCTGCTGGGCTGGGGAACACCCTCGCCGCCGCTGCTCATCTCCACGCCCGCAAGCGACAATGACCTCGATCCCCCACAGCCGCCAACGTACCTGCCGCCCCCCAGTGGACGGTGCGACGCCATCATGCTGAGGCTACCTGCCGGCCGGCGTGGCTGCGAGCACGAGGACCATCTAGCTCTCCAGGTGCGCTCGACAATCAGTGGAAGCACCTGGACCATCCTTCAAACGGTCGACGTGAGCGTGCCCAGCCGCAGGTCCTCGTCCACGGTCACGCCGCCAGCGCGGCAGCCCACGTCTGCGGCGGCAACGGCGGAGAGCGCGAGCGGACATGCACTGCTGATCACCTCGCTCGATCCGTACACGGGCTACGAGTTCCGTCTGATCGCGCAGCGAGGGCCGCACTCCTCCCCCGCCTCGCGCTCCACGGCGCTGCTGCTGCCTGGGCCAGCCGGTGATCGTCTCTTAGAGGCGCCTCTGGTGCAGGCGACGAGCTCGGCGTCGTATCGCGTCTCGTGGGCGAAGAATGCTGGAACGTGCCGGCCCGGGCTCTCCTGGGACCTGCTGGTGACGCGCGCCGTCGCCGGCCATGCGATGGCGCCCGTCACGGCGCCCGTAACGGCGACGGCGGAGGTCGATAGTCATGGCAGCGTCCATCTGGCTGGTGACGGCACGAGAGGCGGCACGAGCGGCGGCACGAGCGGCGATGTGCGCCTCGTCGCCTCGTCGCTGCGCAACGTGAGCACTCACGATGAGCTCGGGATGCGCTGCCCACCGCCCGGATGCGCTTTCCAGCTGCACGCGACGAATCTCCAGGGAGCTCAGCCCAATCTCCAGGGAGCTCAGCCCAGCTTCGGGTGGAGTGCTCTCTCAGCCTACGTACCCACGAATGCGCCGCCGCCGCTGCCGCCCGGCTGGACACGGCTCGAGGCGCGTCTGGATCCAAGCCAGCCGTGGTCGGGCAACGCCGCCGAGTTTGTGAAGATGCTGGGCACACAGCGTGCATGTGCCGAGCAGGCGCGCTGCCATCCGAGCAAGTTGTCCGTGCGAGAGGTGTATGGCCAGCGCTACGTCATCTTTGACGCCTTCACGATGGGTGGAGCAGTGGGGCTGGTGCCGCAGCCGGCAGCGGACGAGGCAGCCGTCTTTGCCGCCCTTGCACAGGCAGCCGATCAACTCACGCTCGTCTCAGAGCTCCTCGTCGTACCGCCCCCCAGTGCACTGGACGGAAGCACGCCCCTGCGCGTGCTCTTCCGTCGTGACCCGAGCGCACCGGGCACGAGCCGACGACTTCTGGCTGCCATGGCGCTCGGCATTTTGGCCGTCGGTCTCGTTGCCCTGTGGATGAGGCATTGGCTTGCGAGTGCAGAGCGGCGCCATCGGTCGGGACGCTTGAAGGGCGACCCCAAGCACATGCGGCTCGGCCAGCTAGAACCCGATCTCGATCCCGATCTCGATGAGCACTTCGAACCTGACGTCATCGAGGACGCCCTCGATGACGATGACTTCCTCGCGCAGCTGACCAAGGGCCCCTCCCAGCCCCTTGAGCTGATCTCCTCAACGAATCTTCCTGATGAATTCTCCTCGTCTACTCGCCGCCCCGCGCGACGAGCGCAGGAAGGCGCCAAGCTGCCTCGATTTGATGGCAAGTCGTGGAAGATTGACAGTACTCTGCCCGAGTCGACCCCTGCCGCCCCAAGCAGCACTTTCGTGTACCCGAAGGCCAAGGTGGTGCCGGCGCCCGTGCCTGCGACGGCAGCGGCAGGCGGCGCGCAGGTCGGTGAGCTGGCACTTCGCCTGATCCTGGACGACGGGCGACCCGAGATGGTGCTGCGCATCCAGGTGGGGGCGATCAGCTCGACCGACGCGCTGCTGCAGGCGGCCTTCGATGCATGCGCGGAGGCAGTTGGCGCCGTGCTCGAGACGAGCGACTCGAAGCGCATCATCCTGCGCTACGTGTGCGCCGGCGTCGAGCGCAAGCTTAATACCAAGGTCCCGTGGGAGGAGCTCAAGGGGGCAGAAGGGATCATCATCAAGATGCAGCAGCGAAGTGCAACGACTGTGAGCCAGCACTCGCTCATCGATTGAGACCACTCCCCGTCGCGCGACCACTCTGCTGGGCCGTCAGCGTGGCTGTGGGCGTGCGAGACATAGTCGGAACTACGCCGTATGTACTGTTCGTTTTGTCCCGTTAGACGCAAACTATACAGTCAGTCAGTAAGTTTCGTCGCGGTCCCCCCGCGCTCACCACACCACCGTCTCAAGAACAAGAAGGACGGCTCCGCTCCCCATCCGATCCCCTCGGTCAACACAAGTACTGTAAGTACTCACTCGCTCGGACTACTCAATTTCGCTGGCAAACTATACAAAACACGACTCCGCTTGTTATGCGCAACCCTTGGCGCGACCACAAAATATCTTCGAATACGTCAGTTTTATTGGGGGCGCGTACATGGGGCGCGTAATACTATAGTGCGGCGATCAATAAAACGGCGTTAGCTAAAACCTGCTTGCGAGCCTGGTGCGGGGCGGGATGTCATTTCCAGCCCGGATGGGCCACGTTGGAAGAGACCCACGGCTGCGCGCTGGCATTCATGGCCGGCGCCGGCATGCATTGAGGTAGGTGGCTCGATGCATGAGCATGCCCTGCTGGCCCCGCCGTGGAGGGCGTGTCCGGCGCCAGTGATGCCGCCCCAGGCGCCTGCGCCTGCGCCGCCGCATGCGCCGCTGCCGCTGCCGCTGCCGCTGCCGCTGCCGCTGCTACTGCGCTCGGGTTGTATGCCGACTGCTGAGCGTAGCCCGAGTACCCCGGGGGCGGCGACTGCTGCTGCTGCTGCTGCTGAAAGTGGGCGTACATCGCGGCGTAGTGCTGATAGGCTGCCGAGCCGCCCATGCCGCCCACACCGTACTGGCCCGCCATCGTTGCGTTCGCCAAAAAGGGTTGCGACGAATCGCCAAATGCAGGGTGGGCAGGGTGGGCAGGGGCGCCGAAAGGCGGAACGCCGTGGGGCGCCATGAGATGAGAGCACTGTGGCACGGGTGACATGTGAAAGGGCGGGTGCGCCGGCCCGTAGTACTGCATCATGACCGCCGCCTGCTGCTGCTGCGCTTGCGTCGCTGCCTGTATCCCCGCAACGTATGCCGCCTGGATGGCAGGGTCATGAAAGCTTGGAAAGACTCCCGTTTGTGGCACCGCGCCTATCTCACGTGCGGCGGCATTGTGCACGCGGCCCGACGCGCCGCCCGGAAGCTGCTGCTTGCGCGCGGCGGTCCGGCGCTGCACGAGCTGCACGATGTTATCTGCCGTCACGCGTGGCCGGCCACGCTTTCTCTCCATGCGCCGCTTGCACTCGATGCCGCGCACCGTGCATTGCTCACACCAGCCTGTGGGCAGCATGGTGCACTTGAGACGATTCTCATGGCACAGATCGCACGCCTTGCGCAGGCGCGGCGTGTATCGACCGCCGTCAGCCGACTCTGCCACACCGTTGGCGTTCACCTCCACCTGGCTGCCATACGCGGCGCCCGCAGCCAGGCCTTCGGTGGTGGCGAGATGAGCATCTGCTGATGCGGCGCCTTCTACTGACAGCTGGCTAGCTTCCCCGGCGAGAGCGACCGCCTCCTCGGACGCGTCCTCGTCGGACACGCTCAAGGCTAACTGTATCTCCGTGGGCGCTGACTCGCCTGGGACGCTGCCGCCGATGCACCACGGCTGAGCGGCCGCGGGTGAGTCGTCCTCAACAGTGGCGAGCACCGACGCACAATCAGTTGCAGCCGGAGCCTCCCGCATCGACCGCTCGTAACACGGTGCGGAGGCCGATGAATGCTCCTCCACTTCCGCCACCCCCTCTGGCTGAAACACTTCAGCCTCTTCATCCATCGACAAACTGTTTGTGTCGAGCCCGATGGACATCTCCGGCACCATCCGGCTATCTGCCAAGGATACAGCATGGTTGTGTTGCACCGCAGCTCGTTCACCCTCAGCCTCTGTTGGCCCGACAGCCGGCACGGGAATCATCGTTTGAGGATGTCGGGCGTCTCGTGTCGGGGTGCAGAATTTCTTCGTCACGATAGAGAAATAAGAAAAGGCCGATCAATCTCGGATAAAAGTCACGTCAAGCGACCGGACTTTCCGAAAGAAGACAAAGAATAATTCACTACGGAAAAGCTTCGACGGAAAAGCTTCGAAAGAAACGGAAAGCTTCGAAAGACTTTCGGACGGTAAGGCGGATATTTCTGTTTTTTTACGTGCCATTTTTCACACGCTGTCTATCGCCGTTTTCCGCGAGATGGAGAAGAGAATGGTGATGGGAATATCTTGAACTCAAACTCTTGCAAGTGTCGAAGGTCTCGGGTAGTGTGCTAGTGTCAAGTGTGGTGATCTCCGCCTCCCTGTGCACCCTGGCCGTCTTAGGTCGGTATTGGACCGCGGGCGCGCCGAGCGTCGCCGGCAATTGCATTGGGCAATTGGTCGCCGGCCCGCGGCCGCGCCGGCCCGCGGGTGAGCCTGCCGCCCTTGGCCTGCCGAACCGGGAACGTAACGCGCAGCGGTGAGCCGCGTTTATCTCACGAAGTGAAATCTGAAAATAATATTTATTAAGACCGGTCACGCCTACGCGTCGACTCACGTCACGTCAAAACTAAACAAAAGGCCTTTTCATCCCCCTCTCAACCAATGACGAAACTGGCTGAAGAGGAACCGGAGTGCCAGCAGAGGTGGCAGTTGACGGAACTGGCTGATGGGGAGCCTTTAGGGGTGCCGGACTTATAGTAGAGGTGGCCGAGGGCCCCACCGCGGCCTGGCAGAGGGTCGCGTCCAGCAGGATCGCAGCAGCGAGCGCCGCTCGCTGCGTCAGCCCAGCCCCGACCATCAGGCTCAGCCGGGAGTGTAGCGGCGGCGGCGGGGTGGCAGGCAAATTGACTAGCGGGGTGCCGCCAATCACGCCGGCAGTCGCTGCCACTCCTCTCGACTCGTTGCGACGAAAGACGTACAGAGCATCAGCGAACCCTGGCCATCTCGGGATGGGCACGATCTCGACGAGCTCGAAGTCGGCTTCGACCATCGCCTGGAAGCGAGCCCCGGCGGTGTGGCCATGCATGGCCGTGCGCCACGAGAGTGTTGCCACGAAGCCAGCGCGATGTCTCCACTCGCCAACGTAGAATAGGATGCGGCCGCGAAATGCGGTGAGCGCCTCGAGCGCCATGAGATTGCCATCCTCTCCGCCGCCGTCACTCGTGGCCACTTCCAACTCGAGCGGCGGCCAGCAGAGGAGCAGCGCCGCTGCTGGACCTGCATGAGCCACTGCGGAAGCACCACTCTCAACTTGGATCACGCAAAATGCATTCGTGGGTCGATTTGCGTCCGAGGCAATCACGCGAAGGCCGCATTTGCGCAGCAGCGCTGCCCACAACCCATTACCAGCCCCGACTTCGACGATGATCCCACCAGCTGCGTGGTGCGTGATCCTGCCCAGCGCGGCAGCATTGGGCAATCCAAACGCAAAGGCCTGCGATATCGGCGTAATAGTGTCCTGGTGGCACTCAAGCAGTGCGCGCAAATTGTCGAACCCACGAGCCTCCGCGTGCCAAATTGATGCCGGGACGAGCGATTGCAACAACGTGGTGAGCGCGTCGGCCGTCCACCCTGCCGCGGTGGTCCTGTTCATCCACCATGCGGAGAGGATTTATGTGTGAACGTTAAATTTTTAAGAAGACAGACGCGACAACCGGTGTGTCATACGGTGCTACGGCACTGTTACTGCATGCATGTGAAGAGGGCCATGAAGGCTACATCGTACAAAATAATTGACGTGAGGCAACCTATTTCGGGAAGCCTATCGAATGTACATGTAGTCTCGAGGCTAGCTGTGGAGGTGAAAGTCGACGGAGAGGAAGAACGTACGGAACACAAGTTTGGTCATCGACGATTTTTTGCCTCGTCAATGCGATGAGCAAAGCCGAGGGTAAAGCAGTACCTGCGGCTCCGGATAGCCCTCCGCCGAGCGGCTCAACTGTGAGCGGAAAGGCGCCAATGCCTGCTGTTTCCCCGCCTCCGGCAACCTTGGCGATGCCTCCGCCGCAATGGCCAGGACCGATGCGAGATCCGACTGGGCCCGATGGTAATGCCATCGGTGGATCCCAGGCTTCTGATGCGGGTTCCGTGAAGGGCGACTCAGCCTCAGAAACGGGCTCGGAGCAAACGTCCACGTCCCACTTTTCCTCGGGCACACTTGCCTCGGGCGCATCGACCGCTTTCCTCTCGCAGCAGGTGCACTCGTTCACGCTCGATGACTTTGCCGGTCATGAGATCCAAACCATTCTCGAGGACGGAGAAACCGACCAGCACCAAAACGACCACCTACACGACGAGGACGGCCAATCACACGACGGGCAGCAATCAGTACGCCCGGGCTCGATCGTCTCCAACTTTGAGCAGCGGCTCGACGAGCTCGACGGCCTCGGGCCGATCGAGCCGCCAACGCGCGAACCAGAGGATCCGCCGAGCGCCGCGGCCGAGGACCCGAGCGGCGGCGGCACGTCGGCGATCGCGGTCATGGAGGCGCAGTACCTGCAGCTGCTCCAGCAGATGCAGTATCGCGACCTCACGCCAGAGGACCTGCAACTTCTCAAGAGTATTGAGAAGGAGCGTGCCGAGCGGCACTCTAAGTCGCCTGCGATGAGGGTCAACAGCGCTCGGCAGTTAGGAAGCTGGCCGTGCAGCAGTGCGGGCCCGAGCTCGTCCGCTGCCTAGCCTTGGACTGCAACCCCCCCTGGGGTGCATCGGCCGCTGGCGCCATGACGGGCGCCAGAGGCCCCGCGGGAATGGATCTGAGAGAGCGTCAGGTCAGTCGAGACGTCAGAAGCGAGGGCGGAGAGGTTATGACGAGAGCTCCATGATAGTCCCGGGGCAGTGTCTCCGGGATTCGCTCGGCGTTTTGGCTTGAACTTGCCAATGCTGTCCTGTGTGCTTGTGTGCTGTGGGTCTGGGAGGCAGCGCCCTGCCGCGGGAACGTGAACCGGGATCGCAGCGAAGCACTCATTGGTGAGGGCGCTCTCTCAGACCATACTCGCAGCGTGGCGGGTTCGCACCTGCCGGCGGCTGATTAACTTCGATAAAAGTTGCTGACCCCCAGTATTCAGTACTGCGCGGGGTGGATGTCGGGGTGGATGAGTCGTGCGCACTGCATGCTCCAGCAGGCGTGGAGGAACGCGACGCTCATAAGCAGCCCGAATGAGAGGAACTTGAGCGGGTGCGCGTCCTGGAAGCTGAGCTCCTGAGCAGCATCTCCCCGCTCAGCGCCGTCAGCATGCTGGATGAGTTGTTTGAGCGAGCAGCACGCGCCGCCGATGACCAGGTAATCGCAGCCGTCGTCCTGGAAGGCGCAGTAGAGCGGCAACACAAAAGTCGAGGCGGCCGAGAGCTTGGCGAACTTCGTTCTGCAAGTGCTATGGAACGAGAACTCCTTGCCGTTGCCCGTCGTGGCCAACACCTTGCTCACGATCTTGACGGCGAGCGAGGAGTAGGGATCTGCCGGGTCCTCGATCAGAGCGACCACCAGGCCGTAACGGCTACGGCCGACGATGAGGCCGTGAGTGACGGCGAGCAGGGTCGCCCGGTAGAGCCGATCGTGCTCGCGCTCGGAATCGAGCCCGAGCGCCGCTCCCGCCGGCGTCGAGAACGAGCTCTCCGGCCATATCGCTCGCCGCCAATCGACGTTGCTGCGGCAGTGCGATGATGGTCGCCATAGCCGTCCGAGGAGGAAGCGGCAACGGAGGCGGACGCCATGCTGTGAGGGTTTTGCGAAATCGAAATGTTTTGCGTAAGGACATGTTACATGTAGCGAACGGGCGGTCAGTTGAAATGCAGACAAAAAGGTCAACGAAAGCAGCGTGTTGCATAGCGGCGCGCGCGCACTTTCGTCGCAATGTTTCAAAGCGGCGCTACGTTGCGGAATTGCGTCCTGTCTTTCGCGGCCTTGTGTGCGCGTCCGCGCGCCTCCGCCGCCGCCGCTACGTCGCTTTCGCGCACAGCGCACCGACTTCGCACACGGAATCGATCGAGTCCGCTCAGGTGCTTTCCTCCACGGTGCCCGCGGGCACTCCTGCATCTCCGTCACTCGCCACGCTCAGTCTCTCTCATGACTGTGGGTGTTTCCCGCGTGACTTTCCGCAGTCGTTCCGCCGCCGACCAGTTCGCCTCCCTCCTCGCCGGCCCGCGCACGTCACATGCGTACCCCCGTCCCACGGCGGACTCACTCGCCCGTCACCCCTCCGACGCGCAGCGCGCGCGCGCGCGCGGGACCAACCGCACCAGTGCTCCGCGCTGTGCACATGGAGTTTCACTTTCACCGGTCCTTGATGAGTGCCAGTAGCCCACAGCCTAAGTTTGGCCTCTGCGAGCTCGTCATGTCATGCGTCGGGGTGTCATGTGTAATCTTCTTGGCAGGGCGGGAACCCAAGTAGTAACGTGTGCCTGTGTGTAGGGCCTGCTCGTCAGTGTAGCGTAGCAAGTCGAGTAACAAAATCTATGCAAGTACTCAATGCACAAAATACGTTTCCCGCCCGCGCCGCTCTCGTGCTCACTCCCATTCCCACGGGCAGTCGCGATTACGCGTTCACGGCGCCGAGGACTCCCATTCCGCGCGATGCTTCGAGTGAACGTGCGATTCGCCAGTCCGGTCCGCGGTCGATGGACCGCACGCGACACACACAACAATCTTTCACAAGGACTCCAAGCGTCACTCACGGGCGCGCGCGTGTCTCACGTCTCAAAGCATGTGCCCGGCCGCATCCATGGCCCAGTAGCCTCCGATGAACGCGTTGCACTTGGGGCAGCGGAGCACCTCCTCGTCGACGCAATGGTCAACGCTCCCAGACCCCGTGCAGGAGGCCTCGAGGCACCCCCAGGAGATCCAATGGTCGCACGGCACGTTCGCGTCGGCGGCCACGAGCCGAGCCCACTTGACAGAAGCCCCCGTCATCTTCTCGTCTCGCGACGGGGGTGCGTGCGTCCGTTGGCAGCCGCCGCAACACTTGACCATCTCCGTGTCCGGGAGGGTGTCTGCGAGGGGCGGATCTGCCGCGAGGAGCTCTTCGACGAGCATGTCCAGGATGTAGAGGGGCAGCCAGCCGTCGAGGACCGAGTACACGGGAGCGTGCTCGGCCGAGCTGCAGAAAGGAGAGGGAGAGGGAGCAGGAGGTCAGCCTCGGAGAGGTGGGCGTCTGGGCGTCCAAAGCCCATGCAGCAACCTAGTCAGAGCTTCGGCCACTCGGCGCAACGACCGCCGTCCGACCTTGGTGAGCAGAAAATAATGGCTTGCCGTGCGCAGCAACACCCGTCTGAAGGCCGATGGCGGCGGACAAGCCTGCAGCGAACGGCCGAGGCTCGCGATTACGCCATTGTGGAAGAGCCCCAGCCACTCGTCATCGCTCTCGAGCCACGACCAGCAGGCGTCGCACGCGCGCGCGGGCTCCCTCTCAGACCGGTCGCCGCGCGACGCACCGAGAACTCGGCCCACGCGCGCCGCGGGGCTGTGCAAGGCCGCCCGCAGATAAGGAGCGACGGGCCCTGTCGCTGGACGGGGGAGGAAGGACGCGAAGTAGGCTGTGACGATTGCGAGGCACGAAAGAGCCGCGTCCGTAAGGTCGGGCGCGGCCATCGCGAAGGCAACCGCGACGAGCGCAGCGATGACCGCGTACCCAACTGCGCCGCCTCCGATGAGCTTCGACACCTTGACGAGCAGGTTTACAGAGAAGGGCGCGGCTGCGCCAATTGCTACGGGCTGCCAGGCGTACCCGTTGAAGACCACCAATGTGGCGAGAGAGCTAGCACTGGAGATAACGGCAAGGCACAGCAGCCACAGTGCTTGTGGCATCCCACGCGTCACAAGTCGATTACCCCGTCACAACGACGCAGCACCGGAGCCACCTCTCTCTGCGAACCCCGAGCACAGTATGAAGGGGGGGTAGGTCTGACCTACCCCCTAAAAGGCACCGGGGGGAGCGGGGACACACACGGGACACGCGGACGCACAAAGGCGCACGGACCGCACAGACGAACCTCACAACAATCCAAACCCAACAACAACACTCAAACCCGAGCCTCCTCATCCTCAAGGGATTTGGACTACCCAGAGGATCCGCCCATGTCCGCGTCGGACGAGATCGATAGGCACGTGACGCGCAAGTACGACATCGTACAGAAGCTGGGCAAGGGCGCGTATGGCATCGTGTGGCGGGCCACCGATAGGAGGACAAAGGACGTCGTCGCGTTGAAGAAAATCTTCGACGCCTTCCAGAATGCCACTGACGCGCAGCGCACCTTCCGCGAGGTCATGTTCCTGCAGGAGATGAAGGGCCATGAGCACATCGTCTCGCTGCTCAACGTGCTCAAGGCGGACAACGATCGTGACATCTACCTGGTGTTTGAGCACATGGAAACTGATCTGGTGAGAGCCCGCGCCACGGCCAGGCCAGCTCAGGGAACGCTGGCACGGAGACGAAGGCAGCGCACGCGTCGTGGACGACGCTGTGCGCGCATTGCGCGCACCGACAAGCCACGGCTTGCGTCTCTGGGATGATGCATCGGGAAGCCGCACCACCTAGACGCCCGCTCAGACGGTGGTGGTGGAGGCAGCGCCTTGGGCCGCAGACTCCGTGGCGAGCGCGGCGACGCCTCGGCACAGAGGCGGCCCGCGGCCAGCGGCACACCCTTGCTCCATGCCCACGGGTGGCAGCGTCACACGCGCGGTGCCCCGCGCGCCTCGCTCAGCGCGCGCGCGCTCGGGCTTGCATGTCACCCTCCACAGTCCTCGACGGACCCACAGCTCTTTGACGTCTCGTGCTCTCGTCTCGCGCACGCAGCACGCGGCGATCCGCGCCAACATCCTGCAAGACGTGCACAAGCAGTACATTATGTGGCAGGCGCTCAAGGCGCTCAAGTTCATGCACTCGGCCAATCTGCTGCACCGCGACATGAAGCCGTCCAACCTGCTGCTCAACTCGGACTGCCTGATGAAGGTGGCCGACTTCGGGCTCGCGCGCTCGATGCATGAGCCCAAAGAGGACGCGGAGGAGCAGCGTTACTTCACCGACTATATTGCGACGCGATGGTATCGCGCGCCCGAGATCCTGCTCGGCTCGAACAACTACAGCGAGGCTGTCGACATGTGGGGAGTGGGTTGCATCCTGGGCGAGATCGTCTGCGGCAAGCCCGTGTTTGCCGGCTCGTCCACTATCCAGCAGCTCGAGCTCGTGTGCGACCTGATCGGCTTGCCCGACTGGGACCGCGAGCAGATGGAGCGCTGCTCACCGTACACCAACCAGATGCTGCAGAACCTGAACGTGAGCAACCCTCGAGGCGTGAGCCACTCAGAATGGTGCAATCGGTTCCCAGGTGCGAGCGATAAGGCCCTCGACCTGCTCAAGAAGCTTCTCAAGTTCGACCCGGCCGAGCGCATCAACGCTCACGACGCGCTCAAGCACCCATACCTGGAGCAGTTCCACGACGAGCACGTCGAGCGCGAGGCCCCTGTCAAGGTCAAGGTCTCCATCCCGGACAATGAGAAGCGCTCAACCAACCACTACCGCGAGCGCCTATACAAGGAGGTGGCCGAATTCCGCAAGCTCGAGAAGGCTGAGAGCGAGCACGGCGGCGGCGGCGGCCGTGGGCGCAAGAATGCGAGCCCGATCATGTAGAGGTCCGTCCCGGGCACTGCGCTGCATGCGTGCCCCTTGTGCCGAGTCCGTCTCCATCGTCCCGCTGCCCCCGGGGAACGTGTAGGGGCGAGAGCGGCGGTGGGCAAGTTGCTCCCCGATGGCCGCGGCCCAGCATGCGGTGCGTGCTGCTGAATAGGTTTACGCGATTGCGCGAGCGAGAAGGCTCAGAGATCTTCTGGCATGTGCATGCTCATTCGAAGGGACCAACTTAAGTTGAGGTTTGCGTGTGGGCCGTGTCGGTGGTGGCTGCGTCGTGCGTGGTGGTGTCTGTTTCTGTGGACAGGCGGTGCCGCTGCTGCTGCGCTGCCGCGTGCCGGCTTCATCCCCCTGGACCAGGCCTTCGTGTTTCATTGTGTCTCAAGTGTGTGTTTGTGGAACTGGACGGACCGATCTGTCCGTCCCGGAGACGAGCATACGAGATACGTGTGGCCGTACTCAACAGTCAACTCGAACTCCGGTCGCGCGGATCCGGATGCAAGAACATGCATCGCCGGATCCGGCAAACGTGCCGTATCGCATACGTCTCGCACGGTGCGGGTACGGTGCGGGGCGCGGGGCTGTCAGCTGACGGCTGAGGTACCCGGCTCGGCGGCGCCACGGTCGCCCGGCGGGTCGCTGACTCGCCGTCCGTCGGTCGGCCCAGGAACCGAACGTACCGCGTGTAGGCGCGTACCGCGGGATCGAAGGCCGGTAACGATTAAGGCGATTATGCATTATCAATATCATAACGAGGCCCGGAAGCGAACGACCGAGTCGCCGCGGAGACCGTGCAGCACCGCTACCGATCAGTAACGCGACGACAGCTGTACGGTCCACAGACCAATTCCACGAAATACGCGGGTCCCCTCCCGGTCCGGTCGCTCCCCGTCGGCTCCGCTCGGAAACGTAAGAAGCGCGGCAAACGGGGGAATCCCGCCGTGCGCGCGCGCCGGCGGCGGCGGGTCCCTCCGGGTCAAGCAGGTATCCCGCGCCGCCCTGTGCACGGCACGCGGCACGGCATCGGCGCACTCGCTCACCGCACATTCATTCCTCAGCGATCAGCCGCCTCTGGTGCGCACTCGACCGACCAGTCCGCCGTGGTCGTAAGTGGCCCCGCACGCCAGACTCTCATGCGATGGATTCCCCTCTGTGCGAGCACCGCCAGGGCCAGCTCACCCCCACGGTAGAGCGGGCGACGGGCACGGCGTCGCTTCGTTGGCATGCACACATGGCCGGACATGCACAGACCCACATGGCGGCGCCTGTACGTGCCCCCCTTTCATACGCACGAGTGTGAACGCCCGACTCGACGCCCGGCCCATGGGCGGAGGAACGTGCGCCGTCCTGTGCGCCGTCCGTGGAGCGTTCGTACAGGCCGATTCAGCCCCCCGATCCAAATGCGCAGGGGCCACATGCCAACTGGCCACATGCCCACGGGCCGCATGCCCCCACATGCCCAAGGGTCATATGGGGCATTGAGGCGAGCGCCGTTCCGAGCAGCGCCGTTCCGGTGAGCGCCGTACCGAGCTCAGCTCACGCGCTGCACCTTGAGTGGGATCTCGAGCTGGTCGAGGAGATGCGTCTCGTTCGCGTCGCCGCCGCGGTCGATGGAGCGCGTGCGGGCGAGCGTCGCAAGGTAGTCGACGGACACGGCTGACTCCGTCACGTAGGAACCGTTGAAGCACGAGGACTCGAGGGACGAGAATTGGACACCCGCTTCCTGCGGAGGGGGCGGCACACGAGAGCGAGAGGGGGGGGGAGGGTAAGCCATGTAACCGGGCGAGGTCGGCACGAGATCGGCACGAGATCGGCACGCCACACGACGCACGCCCAACACGACGCACGCCCAACGCTCGCGCGCGCGCACACCTTGGCCTCCTCTTGGATGGCCTGCTCGAGATCGTGCAGATTTTGGTAAACGACGCGATCGGCACCCACAATCGTGGCGACCACCCTCTCGAGCCCCTCGAGACCGTCCACCGAGGCTTGGTGCGCGACCAGCTCCTCCTTGGTGGGCATGTCGATCCCATAGACGTTGGGATAGCGCACCTACGCCGAGGGAGAGTGTCGACATGACGAGGGAGATGAGAGGGAGATAGGGGAAGGGGGAAGGAAAAGGCCACGAGGGGCGATCCGCTTGGGAGATGGCAGGAGGATGGCAGGGGGATGGCAGGGAGGAGGGGGGGAATGACAGGGGGATAGGGGGGTGAGAGGGGCGAGCCGCTTACCGGTGGCGCGGCCGAGGCGATGTACACTCGTTTGGCGCCCGCCTCGCGGGCCATGAGCACAATCTCGCCGCAGGTGGTGCCGCGCACGATCGAGTCGTCCACGAGGAGCACGTTGCGCCCGAGGAACTCAGACGCAATCGGCGAGAGCTTCTGACGGACCGACTTTTTGCGCAGCCCTTGCTGCGGCATGATGAACGTCCGTCCGATGTACCGGTTTTTGAGGAAGCCCTCGCGGTACTTGATGCCAAGGACGCCGGCGCACTCGAGGGCGGCAGTGCGCGACGTGTCGGGCACCGGGATCACCACGTCGATATCGTGGTCCTTCCACGTGGCTAAGATGCGATTCGCCAGTTTCGCTCCCATCCGCAAGCGTGCACGGTAGACCGAGACGCCGTCGAGAACGGAATCGGGGCGCGCGAAGTACACGTACTCGAAGACGCAGGGGGCCATGATCGGCTTGACCTTGCCGGCTGGGATGCAGTCGTGCAGCTGCGGCTCCGCCTTCCGCGTCATTATTAGCGCGTGCCCCGGTGGCACGTCACCGATGAGCGCAAAGCCCAGCGATGAGAGCGCTCCAGACTCCGAGGCCGCCATGTACTCGACCGCCCCCGACTCATTCTTGCGCCGCCCGTACACGAGCGGGCGGATGCCGTGCGGGTCGCGGAAGGCCACGAGGCCCCAGCCGACGATCAGAGTCACAACGGCGTACCCGCCTATGCAGCGGCGCATCACGTTGCGCACCGCCTCGAGCACGTCTGCATCGTTGCAGCCCGGCAGCGCGCCGGCCACTTTTGGCGAGGAAGACCGCAAGCTCACGCTGTCACGAACCGCGGCGGCGAAGATGTTGAGAAGAACCTCGGAGTCGGAGCCGGTGTTGAGATGCCGCCACTCCGAGACCATCTCGGCCTTGAGCTCTGTGCAGTTCACCAGGTTGCCGTTGTGCGCGAGCACGATGCCAAAGGGCGAGTTGACGTAAAAAGGCTGGGCCTCGGCGGAGCATGAGCTGCCTGCAGTCGGGTAGCGCACGTGGCCGATGCCAACGCTGCCTGTGAGCTTGGCAACGTGCTCGCTGCTGCCAAAGACATCACGCACCATGCCATTGTCCTTACGGAGCGCCAGGCGGCCACGGTCTTCAGTGACGATGCCAGCGGCATCCTGCCCCCGGTGCTGAAGGGCGAGCAGCCCTTCGTAGAGGTATGGCACCGCGAGAGTCCCTTCCTCGCACAAGACGGCAACTATGCCACACATGATGATGATTGAGGGGCAGCGGCGACGAAGCTCGGTCCGCAGAGCTTTCTTCCACCCGTCGTGTTACAGGGACGGAAATCAGAGTCGGGCGAACAGAGTCGGGGGCGATGGGTACGATAAGGGGCCTACTGTTTGTCTTTACTTCACGAGCTTGAGAACACGCGAATTACCGTAGCCTCAGTTGTAGCCTCGCGTAAATGTGGGGGAACAGTGGACGCTGCGCGGCGTCTACGCTCGTGTCACCGCGGAACGGTGCCACTGCGGATATAGCCGGCACAGCCGCGGAGTCCTTCGGCGACGTGCTTGCGAAAATGGACGGCTCCAGGCACTCCAGTGCCTCAGATGAGGACGAGCCGCCATGGGCCCGAAAAAAGGGTGAGAAGAAACAGCCCCCAGTTGCACGAAATGTGTCAGCAATCGCCGATGGACGCACTCACAATCTACCAGCCGCAACTTTCTCACCTCAGGTCGCTCATGGACGCGCTCACAATCTACCAGCCGCAACTTCCTCACCCCAGGCCGCTCCAATGGCTGACGGCCAGAAGCCCAGAGTCTTGGAAAGAGCCAGAGATAGTCTACCAGCTCCGAGTGCCCTTCTATCGCCGCGCCCCTTCCATGATATCAAGGAAATCCCTACAAGTCCTGCAAGGGTTCCATCACTCCCTGGAAGTCCGTCTCTAGGCGGGCCTCTGGAGGCAACGGTCCTCAAGCTGCCATCACAAAATTTTGGCCTTGCGGTCTTCGACACTGGCGTGATAGCCAATGTCGCGCCGAACGGTCTGGTCGCAAATGCTGGGCTCCAGGTGGGCGACAAGCTATTGTCGGTCAACGATTCCGAAATCAAGTCCGCAAAGCTTCTCAACGAGTTGCTGGGCAAGGTGCCCGATGGTGCGAGCGTACGCTTCACATGGGAGCTCCGGGAACACTCAGGTCGAAGGATAGCCAAATAATTTGGCTGCATGGCGAGAATCTTGCATATGTTTGATGGTGCTAACGTGCTATTCTCATGTGGTGTTTGTTTCTCACTGCGGTGTCAGTACGACGGAGGCCTGGGCGCTAGGTGCGTACCTAATTACGTTCGGTTAGGCGGGCCCCGTCGGGTCCGCGTCCCGCTGAGGCGTGATCGAAGAGGGCCTCTGTCGGAAAATAGCTGGTTATTATAGGACACATCGTGGTCACTGCCACGAGGCGGCAGCCTTCGCTCCTCGTGAGTGTGCACTGTCTGGTGTGTGGTGAGGAGCGCGGGGGGACCGCGACGAAACTGACTGACAACCTGAAGGGGTTGGCTCCACCTAACCGGGAGTGTGTCCTGGCTCCCCACGGTGATTTTGAACCTATACCTCTCGGCTCCCCCCGGTACCGGTATTTGAACCGGAACTCCCCAGACCTCCACCCCTAGGTTTGCAATTTCGGTCATGCATGATGGTCTCCTCTCCGGTTGACGCAGAAGCTGTAGATGACCATGGCTTCTTGGACGATGCAGCAGATGGTGGCGATCATGGTTTCTTGGTGGCCCTCGGAGCAGCAGCAGCTGGCGACGGCGTTGACGAGGCCATGCTGCAAGATGCAATTGCCATCGACTGCGAGATGGTCAAGACAGAGTCGCAAAACTCGGCGCTCGCACGCGTCTGCGCCGTCTCGTGGGACGAGGAGGTGCTCATGGATGAGTATGTTGCGCCGGGTGCACCAGTGTCCGACTACCTCACCGTGAGACACAAGACTCACACTCATCGCACTGGCTTCCTCTGCTCTGGAAGTGCCTCCTCGCCACGCTTCACACGCACGTTGACTTGCCTCGCCACCTCGACTCACACGCTCGCAACCGCAGCGCTACTCCGGCATTCGCGAGCACGACCTCGTGGGTGCGCCGCCGTTTGCCGAAGTGCAGGCGCGCGTGGCGGCGATGCTGCGTGGGCGTGTGCTCATCGGCCACGGCGTGCACAACGATCTCAGGGCGCTGCAGCTGAACCATCCGTCAGAGCGGACAATCGACACAGCCGCCCTCGACTGGGGACCTGGCCGTGCGCTGAACCTCAAGGCCCTCTCACTTGACGTGCTCGGGAAGGCGATTCAGCGCGGCGGTCACAGCCCGCACGAGGACGCTCTGGCGAGCATGCAGCTGTTCAAGGCGCATCGACTCGCGTCGGGAGACTTGGCGGGACTCTTGCCCTCGCGACCGGTGAGCTGTCGCCTCTGCTCGATTGAGGCGCCGGCGCCGCCCGGTTGCGTCGTTGAGGCTGCGGACGACGAGACCTCCGCACTTGTCGCCACGCTCGGTGGTGGCAGCGGCAGCAGTGGCAGCAGCGGCGGCGCGCACGACGACGCGCCCGATGGCGCGCGCGACTGGGTGCTCACGCTCGGGTGGTCGGGTTCGGCGGTGCGCGAGCTGCTCAGGTGGTACGCCGACTCGGCCCATGCCGACCTCGCGGGCACTGCAAGGGCACCACTGCGGTTCACACCGTCCCTCGCCAAGGAGCACCGTGAACAACTCCACAAGGAAGCGAAGCGTGTGAACCTCAATACCTTCAGCCAGGGCGTCGGAGCCGCGCGCGCCATTCGTGTGCTGCCCCGCGGCATGGCGCCGCCGCAGCCGACAGCGGCCACGAGACGGCTCTCTGCACTCGTCTACCGGCTGGCACGGCACGCGGCGCAGCAGAACCTGGAGGGCGAGGCTGCCCCTTTGCCCTACTCGCTCGGAGAGGTGACGGAGATGGTCGAGTGTGAGGGCAGCGAGCAGCTGCCGCGCGACCTCGAGCGGCTCGTCGCCGCGGCGCGCAGTGCTCTTGGCACGCTACCAAAGCCCAACGAAGGCGAGGCTCTGGCACGCCAGATACTGCAGCAGTATGAACGCTGCCTCGTCCTCCAGGGGCGCCTCGACGGGGGGCGCAACGTTGGCGCCGGCGGAAGCGCGGCGGCTTTCAAAGGTGGGAGGAAAGACTGGAGGAATAAGACGAGGAGGAAGTGAGCTGTTCTGACCGAACGTTCTACAAAACCCGTACGCCGTGCAGGCTGCAACGAGACCGAGACCAGAGCTCTATTTGCGTTGTACACCGACGATAGAGACCGGACAACAGTTACCGTACAGATACGCATTAGCTTCGGACTACTCGAGAGAGAAATTTGTAACTGAACAAGCTACCGACCAATAGTACTAGCTACAACATACCCGGTTATGATCCATGTATCCTCGTGTGTTCTTTAAAAAAGAGACTCGCTCGCGTTCCTCGAGGAGCGGCCTCCCAGCCGCGCGGCCGCGTTTCGAACTGATCGAAGTTGAAGAGCGCGACGTGTGACAGCCGTACGTGTGGAGAGGGTGTGTTGCTTCGGGGAAGCTAAATGAGGGGGAGTGGGTGATCTTGTGCGACCGCTGCGACGCAGATCGGGCGGGGTTTTGTCTCATCGAGCAGACAAACCAGCCCGCTGCCGGCACGCGAGCGCATCCTCCAGCAGATCTGGGGGCGGTGCCTTCCCCGGCCCTGCTACCACCGCCTTGTGCACGTACACGCCTTGTGCTCCCGATTTAGCTCCCGATCGCCCCTGTTGGAGTGCGCTCATACATGCGGCAAGCGCCTCGGCGGCTTGGCTAGCGGTGCGGTTGCTGTTCCCGTTGACTGCACGGTCGCGCAGGGCGGGGGTCAGGCAGCGCCCAAGCACCGCCTCAAGGAAGCGCGAACCTAAACGGCTCTGAGGCAAATCATAGAGCAAGTCGGCCCGTGCGCGTGAGAGCGCGCGCTGCCGCCGCCCCATCTCAGTCGCGTTCGCCGTGAGCGCCCTTAAGGTGCGCAGCAGCGAGGCCGGTCGGGCGAGGAATGCCTTCACAGGGACCTTGAGCCAGAAGGCGGAGTAGTCGACGGCGCCAGGGAAGGCGCCCTGTAGCTGGTCGCACAGTACGACAGGTAGGCAGCCGGCGGCGACGGCCGAGTACAGGCGCGAAGTGACGCAGGTGTCGCCGGCCGGGCAGAGGCACCAGGCAGAGGAGGCCATCTCGTATGCGGTTAGCTCGACGAGCCCGTTGTCCACGTATCGGCCGGGGCTGACGTGCATGCTGCTGGGAGGAGTGGTGCTGCTGGCGGATCCTGGCCTCGCCCTCGGGCCCGTGGGCGTCAACGTGGGCGTGGGCGTCTCAGCCGAGAGAGCTGAAGAGGAGGAGGAGAGCGATCGGTTGGCAAGGCGTGCAAGGGCACGCCGCGTGCAGCTTCCGCCCCCAGTCGGCCGTATCAGAATCTCGCCCGTGGCAATCGCCTCCCCGACCTCGCGCTCCTCGAGCATCTCGCCGATCGCACAGCGGATCTGGCGGCCCGTGCAGCACACGTCCAGGCTGCCCGCAAAGAAGAGCAGCCGCCGCTTCGTGCGCCCGTCAAGCTTTTGCTGGCTCCTCGTTGCCGATGCAGTGCCTGCCGCGAGGCCCATCCTCTTTGAGCCCAAGTCCGCCGCCGAAGGCGCGGGGCCAACTTGTTGCGCGTACACCGCTTTCGCCTGCAGCTCCAGTGCAACGCGCGTCACGTGCAGCGAAGCCTGGTACGGGATCTCGATGACGCATTCACCGACACGCGAAGGGCGAGCAAAAGGACCTGCTTTATACCGACCAACGGTCGAGCAGCCCAGCATCTTGGAGAGCGGAGCCATTCGCCGCTCGAGTGTGTATGAGTGCGCGCTGAAGGCGGTCGATGCCCAAAAGTGATCCCGGCCGCCATGGGCATGCCAATGCGGCGAGGCGAGCAACGCGTCCCGGGCGGCACTCATCCGGGCAGTGTGGCTCTCGGCAAGCCCACGCGGCAACCGCTGTAGATGCGCGTGCGAGGAGCCTCCGCTGCTGCAGTTCTTGAGCTTATTGCTCGTGTACTCGAAGATGGGCACGTAGAAGAGCCCGGCCTCAGAGGCATTCCACGTGCGCGCTGGGTGGTGCGTGAGCACCCTGTGCAGGCCGACTTCGGCCGTGTTCTCAGCCTGGCTCGCCGAGCGCAGCTCACGAAAGCGAGGGCAGTGCCGCAGCCAATGGTGATTTAGGGTGGTGTGCTCGTACATGAAGAATCTAACGTCACGGCACGCAAACGGCAGCTGCGGCTCAGGGTGCGGCAACGACTCGCCACGATAATCGACCATGACCTTCTGCACGCGCAAGGCACGACGACACAAATTTACGTCACTACATCTCGACCCAGTTGCATGCACCAGGTCCTAAGATCCTGAACACGCACACTGATCGCACTCTAGGTACCCGGGGAGACAAAATATCTTACACGCTCGGTTGAGCGCGTCGCCTACCGGTACATTACCGGTAGGCGCTCTGGGAGCGGGTGGAGGCAGGGTCGGGTTCGCTGGGGGCGGCCTCTTCTGAGTCGGCCGCGGGGAGCGGTCGGCTCCGGGCCTGCGGCTGTTGAGTCGGCCGCGGCTTCGGTCGTCGCGCTGACGTGCGAGGTGTGTGTTGTTGGTGGGTTTCGATGGTTGTGAGGTTCGTCTGTGTGGTCTGTGTGCCTATGTGCGTCCGCGTGTTCCGTGTGTCTCGTGAGCGTCCCGGCTCCCCCCGGTGTCTTTTTACCGGTAACTTGCGCATGGGACGCTCGGTTTCTTCCGGACTCCCATTTGGCGACATCAATGGCGATGGAGCTTCGTCTAGTGGCCGGAACTCCCGCGCGCCCGGATCGCCCAGAAGTCATCAGGCTTCGTGACGGGCTGACTATTGGGCGCCACACCAAGCCGCTTCCGAAGCCTGGAGATAAAGGCCCACTTTCGTGTATGCAAGGGTGCGAGTTTTGCGCCAGGCAATCCTACGCCGATGTGGGTCTCGGCCTGTGCAGGGACTCTATCATCGGCCGGCTGCAGGCGCGGGTGGCCTTGGACTCCAACGGCCATCTCCGGCTGCACCAGCTTAGCCAGGTCAGCCGCACGCGCGTCGGCGACAAGGTGCTCAAGGCTGACCACTCAGAGCAACTCCTAGATGGGTGCTCAGTCATCTTCGGCGGCTCGGATACTGAGTACGCTTACGTATGCCGCTCAAGCGTGATGATCGCGGAGGAAGAGGACGGGGGCGAGGAAACCGATGTCGAAGACGGACTGCACGCTTCGGCGGCGGTGGCGGCAGTGGCCAAGGCGGCCGCAGAGGCCAAGGCCGCCGTGGAGGCGGAAATACAGGCGCTTGCCGAGGCGAAGGCGGTCGCCGAGGCGCAGGTTGCCGCGGAGGCGAAGGCGGCCGCCGAGGCGCAGGTCGCCGCGGAGGCAAAGGCGGCTGCCGAGATGGAGGCAGCCGCAGAGGCGAGGGCGGCCGCGGAGGCGAAGGCGGCCTTGGCCCGCAAGCGGAACGTATGGAGTGTCTTCGACGAGGACGATGATGATGAACCGTTGCCGTCGCCGCCACCGCCGCCGGCTGCTGCCTCGAGCGGCGCCGGCGTGGTAGTGCCATCCGTGGAGGCGCCGCTGGACAACGCGGGTGGCGCGGAGTTCGATGCGGGCGGCGCAGAGAGCGACGTGGCGCAGGCGTTCGCCGAGGCAAAGTCGCCACAGCCTCCTGCGCCTTCGTCCGTGACTGCGCCGGTGGTCGCGTCTATGCCGGCAGCAGCGCCTTTAGGTCCTAGCGGAACGCCTGGCATGTGGCAGGTCTTGCTGGGCAATACCCTCCGCCCGTACGAGCCGTCGGTGCAGCACACGCTCGAGTCGGCCTTGATGGCCGGCAAGACGGTCGCCAAGATCACTGTGCGAGGCACTGACTACGTCGTGAGCCTGCATGAGCCACGCAGGCAGACGAGCGCGGCAGATTCGACCAAGACGCGACCAGTGCGTCGCGAGGGCGGGCCGCCGCCACCCGCTTTCGTCGACTTGTGTATGTCGCCAGAGGACGAAATGTCTGCGTACAAGATGCCGAGGCGCGAGCGCGACTACGGCTCTCCATCAGCCATGGCATCGCCCTCGACCGACGTGTCCGACTCGCCAGTCAAGCGCAGGCGAGTGAACGACTCCGAGGACGCGGGCAGCCACGAGCGCGCTGGAGCGCCCATGACCGCTACCGGTCAAGCAGCTACCTCTGGCTCGCAGGCCAAGCTAAATTTCTTAACGGCGGGGCAAGTCGATGCATTCCTCTCGAGCTGTGCCTTCACAGCTCCGCCAATCGGCGGCAGTCCTGCAGCGGTGCACGCCTCGGTGCACGCCTCCGTGCCAAGGGTTAGCAACAAAGACCAGCAGCGCTGGAAGTATAAGAACTTCGAGATCCAACGCGCGCCAACGCTAGTGATCAACGGCACCAAGTACACTGATCCGAAGGAGCTACCGAACGAACTGCCTCGCCGGAAAAACTCGAGTACCTTCTTTGTCACTGTGAATCCCAACAAGGTCGTCCCAGACGACTTGAAGGCTGTGGCCGATGATGCATGGAAAGAGGGCTTACAAGCCCTTGAGCAGGGCGTTGCTGAAAACGGCACGTGCATCAAGTTTGGACCCAACGACCCCGCCACATTTGCAGCAGACCGCTTCGAAGACGTCATCATTGGGCGGCCGAAATTCGTTGCCAAGACCGAGGTTGGCCCGAAGTCCGGCCGGCTGCACGCACATCTTCGTGTGAAGGTCGTCCATTACTCTCAAGTTCACCTCTCGATACCGAAGATACAAGAGATCTTCAAGAAGGCGTATGACGAAGCAGTGGCTAAGGCCGCCCGGAAGCATACAGGCGGCGACATGAGGCGCACTGCTCATGTGAAAAGCCAATTGCAAATAAATGGCTTGCCATATGTCGACATTGAGCTTCTGTCACAGTCCAACGCATCGGAGATCATGCTGCGGTACATGTTCAAGGACGACGTAGCTGCTTGCCCAGATGCAGGTGACGATGACGATGAATGAGACCTGCCGCATGCTACGCGAGGACTTAGTAAAGCTGTCGCAGTGACCTGTGTGCCGAGTGGGCGCACTGCAGCGTTCAGTAGCGCGCGTGGCGGGCGCGGAGCGACCGATCAGGTGCCAGAGGAGCCCACAGCTCAGGGTCGCGGCAGGCGCCGCCCGCCGGTGCGTCGCGTGCGGGAGGCGAGGGTCGAGTCGCGCTGCGAAGCCCGTGCCCCGCGCGAGAGATTGAGGCTATTGAGCATCGTGACGGTTTTTCGAATTACGGGGTCGAATTATTTGTAACTCGCACAGTACACACTATGACAACACCCCGGCTCTACCGTACCGTACATGCGTCGACCATCCTTGAAATCTAGACCTAATACATCGTCGAATATCTTCGAGTACGAAAGACGTGGTGCTGGTGGGGTATTGCACGAGATGCGCGGGAGCGGGCGGGGCAACCCCCGCCGCCGCACGAGCAACCGCCGCGCGCCGCGGCAGTCGCAAGTCGCGCTTCGGCTCGGCCACGCGGACTCTCTACCTCGACTACGTCCTGTCGCGTGGGCAGTGCGATCTCACTCGTCTCTCTCCCCGCTCTAACTCATCTTCCGCCGAGGCGCTGGCCGTGCCCTCCCGAGAAGCTGCTCGAGCTCTCTAGCCCACTGCGAGCTCGAGATCTCCCTCCGCCATGGGCTCCGTCCTCGAAGACAGGCAGCCCGGCGGCCCGCCACTCGACCTCGAGCGCATCACGTATGCGCTCTCGCTGCTCTTGGCGCGCGGTTGCGCCAATCTCGTGCAGGAAGCTGTTAGAGGCGTACATGCTCGTGCTCCACGCGTTGAAGCGCTCCTCGACCGTCGCGTTGAAGGCAGCAGTGTGCGTGCGCGGCGCCGAGCTCACCCTCGAGGCAACCTTCGAGGCGACGCCGTGCTGCAGCGGAGGCAGCGGCTGCATGTGACCAGGGCTGCGACTCGAGCCTGGGTGGCCACGTATGCCATCCGCAGATTGCGCTCGCCTCAGGGCTGCGGCTGCTGCGGCGGCTGCCGCCTCACCTGGTCTCTCCTGCTGTTCTGCGCGTGATCGAGAAAGGCCGAGGGCCAGCTGGTAATCCTCCTGCTGCTGCAACGCCCTCTGGCGCGATTCGGCCGTGCGCATCGCATCGCGCTCGCGCATGGCAGCCTCGACGTTCGCCGGTTTGAGCTTGCCTTTCGACAGACTACTGATGCCGATCGGCGGCAGCTTTTGGCTGCGAGTGGCTGGTGACTGCTGCTGCGGAGGTGGTTCCCACTGCGATACCCCGAGGGTTGCATTGACATAGTAGTGGCGGCTATACTCGGGGCTCCAGCCCATCGCCCATCCTGGAGGCAGGGCATACTGCTGAGGCTCCGAGGGCCGTGGCCGCTCCTCGCGGTCCGGCGCAAAGTGGACGCGAGAAGTCCTGCGCCTTACTTGCACCGCTGCGGCAGTGTCATCCACGGCGGGCTGTGGAGCGACCCTCGCATCCTGCTTGCGCTTCGGCTGGTCACCTTGAGGACCAACGTCCGGGCCTCTGCTGCAGCAGGCACCCATGCCGCAAAGTGTGTGCGGAAATTTGCGTTAGATTCCCCACAGGCGAGTCTCGGCGCCGTCCTGGGGGCTCCACGCTCGGCGTGCGACTCTCACTAGGATAAACGAGGGCTCTCTATCCGGAGGCATATGAAAAAACGACTTGTCTGAAGCAAAGTTGATGCCGCCCCACAGGCGGACCACGCCAAAGCGAGCCGCGCGTTCGCCCGTGCGACGCCGCACTCGCACTCCAGCCGCAGAGGCCGAATCTGTGCCTACAATCGCGCCGGAGGCTGAATTGCATCCACTCTCGAAGCGGCCGCAGTACTTCTCAGATGATGACACTAGGCCGTATTGCCGCGGCGCATGGTATTGGGCGATACGTAAGTCGGGTATCGCGTGGCTGGTGCTAGGCGCGTACGCCTGCTTCGCACTGTGGGATGCCCGCAATGGCCGTCCGCTTCTGCAGCTCTGCCGGCTGCTGCACACCGTCGCACTCGTGCTCAATGTGCTGTTGAGCGACGAGCTGCACAATTTGGACCGGCACATGGGTAGCGCATACCTGCGCGATCCCGATGTCTCTATGCGCGAGCGCGTGCTCCACGCACGCGACTGGCGCGCAGCCCTTGCTGTGCCAGCGTCCTACAACGTGCTGCTGGTCTTCGGCATTATGGACTGGCAGAGGGTCGGCACAGAGGAATTGGCGCTGCTCGGGGCCAACCTCGCGGCCTTTGCGCTCATGTACGTGCGCATCAGCGCAGAGCGCATTACGCCGAAGCGCGAGCTTTTCCTCTCGTTTGTGCTCACTTTCGCGACGCAGATGGTGATTCTGCTCGTCGCCTTCTACCGTCAGCGCGAGCATCACAAGTTCTGGTTTCCCCTGTGGTTTGTTTATGCAATTGGCCTCGTCGCCAAGGCGCTCGAGTTCCCCGACTCCAAGTACTTTGGGCACCACGAGGTGCCTTGCTTGAGAGCTGAACCTGGCCTCGCACCCGACCCCTGAGCTGAACCCGATTCTTGATTGCGCAGGTGTTGCATGCGAGCTGCATTATTGGTCACATGCTCGGCCTGCTCGTCGACGTCAGTACGACGGTGCCGCCGCCGCCGCCGCCGCCGCCCCCTCCGACAGGGGCGATCACGATGCTGATCTCGTCTACGACTGAATGGGTGGCGCGAATGAGTGGCGCATGAGCTTCGATGAGGCCAAGCAGGCCGGGCTGCAGCGCACGACGAGCGTGAGAGCGAGCGAACAGAGCGAGCTCCTCCTCGTGCAACCGCGGAACACAGATCAAGCATCACGTCATGGGAGGCCCATTATATGCGCACGTGCGATTGCGGATGGATTGCTGAGTGGGATTTGGGGAAAGAGCTGTACATTGTACATGCTAGGATCGGCGATTCGGATGTGGGCGGGGAGCCCCCGCCGGGGACCCGGAGGTGCGAGGACCGTCGAGGGCTGTCCGCAGGCTCCTGCGGCCTTCGCCTTGCTCCGTCGGACGATACAATTATTTCCGAAGCCATACCTGGGCGAGCCGCCTGCGCGGTATCTATACCGTATACTAATTCCATAACCATTTGCGTGCTGCGCGCGCTCGGGGCGAGTGGCGGGGTGATTCATCGTTTCGATCGCACGCCCGCCCGTCCGCGTCGCTTCCGCCACCCGCGAAACGGCCCGGCCGTGATCGGTGATGGCGCGGGCCCGCGGAGACCGAGATATCGCCGCGGGTCTATCAACTATCGAGTATACCACTCTGCTGTAGAGAACGGTCCCCGCCTGTTGTGCGCATCCCAGTGCGCTGCCTCGCAGCCTCGTGGGACCGATCGCGTCCTGGCGGCGTCTTCAACGTCCAGTAACCGTTTGCGCCGCCGCCTCGGCGAGCGCATCTACAAAGCTGCGAGCCTCGGGGTTTGTCGCTAGGTCCGCGTTCGGGTAGATGGCACGCAGTAGCGCAAGAAGGTCACGAGCGGGCAGCGCGTCAAGCTTGGCCAGTTCCCACTGCTCGCGCACGTGCCGTAGCCGATCAGCGCCCAGCACCCGCGACAGCTGCTTGGCCATGCGCAGACTCGGGGCGTACACATCACCGCCGCCCTCCGCCTCGGCGGCGGCGTTGGGGTCGGAGGCGCGACCGTCGCGGTCGCCCAGCTCACCATCGGCGCCACCGTGGCCGGTTGCGGGCGCATCCTCTGGTGCTGGCTGCAGCAACGCGTCGCACGCAGCGCACAGCGGTGTGAAAACCTCCGCCTGGAGCGCGCGCGAGTCAGCGTCCGAGATGTGCCGCAATCCGAGCACCTGAGCGCACAAGCTGCCCAGAGGCGCCTCGACAGCACGGCCGAGCAGCTCCATGGCCGTTGGCCGTGGCAGCGTCTCGAGTGCCATCCGGTGCAGCCTGCGCGTGTGATGGATGAGCTGTCGCGTCGCGGCGCTTGCGTGCGCATGCGCCTCAGCGTCCTCGCCTACGCGAACGAAGCCGCGCGCACCTGAGAGAGCCACGAAGAGCTGCTGCTGCACCTCGTGCAGCACAGCCTCAAAGGTGCGCGCTGCCAAGGCCTGGAGCTCGGGCGCCAGATCGACGAAACTCGCGCTCCCGCCGGCGCCACCGATCGGCGGGGGCAGCCGGCGAGCATACTGCAGGCCCAGCGTGAGACACCGGTGGCGGAGCAGCCGCGCGTCGTTGTGCAGCAGCAGCGCCACGTGCGGCACGAGTACCTCCGCAGACCGATGCGGCGCGGCCGCGAGGAAGAGGTCGATCACGTCGCGCGCGCGCGCGTAGAGCAGCCCGGCGCCCTCAGGACCACACGCGCACGCGTCCTCGAGAGTAGCATCGAGCAGCCGCAGCAGCCGCGTGGCTCGAGTGCTCACTCGACAGCGCGGGAAATGCAGCGCGCCCAGCCGCACTTCACAGTGCGCCTCAGAGCGCGCCGCCACCGCCACGCCGGCCGCCTTGGCCGGTGGATCGCCGTCGTGCTCAGCGGCGGGTGCGCCGGCCGCGCCCGCATCGCAGGCCGCCATGCCGGAGAGCGGCGCGGACGATGCTGGAAGCTCCACCGAGTCCGCGGACCTTTCGTAGATGATTCTCCGGGCGTCGTGTAGCACCTCCTCACACCGCATGGCGGCCGCCCGCGCCTCCAGGCGCGCCGCCGCTTCGACGAGCATCCCGAGCTCGGCACTGAGCGCGGCGGCGACCATCGGTGATGTGGCGGCGACGCGCCGTTGCAGTCGCTCATGCAGCGCGACCACCCGTGTCGAGACGCTGGCCGCCATGGCGTGGACTCTGCCGCGGCTCGTCGCGATGGGGGCCGCCGACGCGCCGGGCGCACGACTGGCCGACGGCATCTCGCCCATCGGGCGCTCGGGAGCGCGCGCGTGCATCATTTCGGTCGCGAGTGCGGGCAGCAGGCAGTCCTCAACTACTGCTCGCCGTAGCTCGCCCCAGAAGGTGGGCCCTAGGGCGAGGATTGAGAGGGTCGCCGCCGCGGACGGCACGGCGCCTGGCAACGGCTCGGATGCTGCACTGCCGCTCACGCCCGCGAGGAAGTCATGCAGCGCGCCGAGCACCGTCTCGATGGCCTCGCATACCTGTGCCGCGCGCTGCGAGAACCCAAATGAGATCCCCAATGAGGCATCGTCGTCGGCCTCCGCGGAGCTACAGACGACGAGGGCGACGGCAAGATCATCTTCGGTGCGTGCGGCACGGATCGCCACGTGCGACCGCTCGAACGCAGGCCGGAGCAGCCGCGCCATCGCCGCCTCGCCGAGCTTGCGCATGCACCCGTCGATGGCCCCGATGGCGCTGAGCGCTCCGACGAGCATGTGCAGACGCGACGAGTCGGCGCTCAGCACGAGCGTCTCTGCCGAGTGGGTCGTGGGGTCGCCGATGACAATCTCGGTCCGGCCGAGCGCAGCCGCGGCCCACGCCGCAAGTGCGGCCTCGTGTAACCGGCTTTCGGATCGCTCGACCTCGCTGATGATGACGTCGAGCAGTCCCGTTGCCGCACGATCGCGGGTCATCTCGGGATGCTCGAGCAGCACCGGAAGGTCGCGCTCGCGGAGCGCTGCGACCAGGGCTGCCGCGCCACGGAAGTCGTTGGCACCGAGCGCTGTCTCGAAGCCGCCGAGAGAGCGGTGCACCGCTGCAAGACAGCGCAGCAGCATGAGGGAGTCCTGCGACGCGTGAAGGCGCTCGCGCAGTGCTGGCGCGCGCAGCACGCTCGCCTCGAGGCGTTCGCGCAGCGCGTTACACTCTATGGCGAGGACGCCGTCCTGGAGCGTCTCGACCTGCCCGCGCAGTTCGTCCGCGCAGCCAAGCACGCGCTCGACGGCCGGCTTCTCTGCCTCGACGATCCGCACGACCTCTGCCTCAGCTTTGGCGATGAGTTGGCCGACACGCACGAGCGCTGCAGACACAGCGGCAGGGTCGCCTACGTCCACCGCTGCTCCGAGCGTGGCCGCAATGAAGGTGCTCAGCTCGGCATCCGACGCAGCATCCATCGTGGTGATGTCGTCATGAGAATGAAGCGAGAACGAGCCACGATGAGCGCTCCCTGAACGCAACTTCGAACTTGACCAATCACACACAACTCACCCTTCGCACTCTCCTGTCGGCCGCTCATCTTCGACTCTTCCCACACCTAATCCCTCTCCGATGGCCGGCCCGACGCCTGCCGCGCCTCGTCCGCGCTTGTGTCTACGCTCTACTACAGGGCATCGTCAGCAGCGGGCGATATTCGTCGACGCTGAAGGGCCTTGCAAAGTTGGCCGCGACCAGAAAGGAGCGCTGCCGCTCGAGGTGTGGCGACCCTGAGTCGCGCAGATAGTCGGACGACTGGATCTCGGTGCCGAAATCGGCAAAGTCGCCTGCAAAGCGCTGCGCGCGGTAGTAGCCCCACGTGCACGGATGGAAGACGGGCTCGCCGAGGGTGGGCAGCGGCGCCACCTTCGTGTCGTACCCGGGATTGTAGAAAAAGGGCGCCGAGTACCGCCGGTGAGTTGGATGCGTGAGGACGCGATGGAGCGGCGCATGGTAGCGATCGTTGCTCCAGATCTGCGCCATGTCGCCCGTGTTGATAGTGAGGGCGCCCTCGATGGGCACCATCGTCACCCACGCGCCCTCGTCGTTCGGGTCGTCGCCGCGGCGGACCACCTGCAGGGAGTGGCAGTCCAGATCTTGCTCGAGGACAGTGAGAAAGCCGGCGTCCTTGTGAGGCGAGATGCCGAGCGGCGGAGGCGGCCCGGGCTCCTGGCACGGTGGATAATAGTTGAGGCGCAGATACGACGTGTGGCTTGTGTGGAGGAGGTCGTCAAAGTAGCTGGAGTTCATGTCGAGGCCCTCAGCCATTCGTGCAGCAATCGTTGCCGACAGGACAGTTAAGCTCTCAAAATACCGCACCATGACATCGCGGAAGAGTGGCGCGTCGGCCACAGACGGGAAGCGATTGAACCCGTCGAGGCACGCGTTGGCGGGATCGTTATCCTTGACGCCCCAGTCCCGGGACCCAGGCACGCCAAAATCGAGTGCCTCCTTCCAATCTCGTCGGCGCTTCGTAAGCTCGTCATCAAAGAAGCCACGGGCATTGCTGCCATCCCGCCGAAGTTTGCCCTTTTTGTGCGCAGGAAGATTGAAAAAGGTGACCATCTGCTCGCGAAAGGCCGCCAGCAAGGCAGGCTCCACGCCATGGTTAACGACCTGGAAGAAGCCGTAGTCTGAGCAGGCTCTCGAAATCTCATCGCGGACATGGTCTGTGGGTTTGTGCAGGTCAATGACCGGCGGCCCCATGGCAATTGTGCTGAATCCCGGCAGCCGTCCGCTCAGGCGCCGCATCAAAACATGGAAGGATGAAGTGGGGGACGTCACGAGTTTTCGTTATTTTCCGAAGTCGCTGATGATGCAGCGCAAATGCTTATTTGTGCTTACTCAAATTTCTCTCATATCTGGGGTTGGGAGATCGTTGGAGCTCTCGAAACTTGGAGGTTTTGCACAGCGCCCGCCGCGGTGGTTCGCCTGGAACGCTGTGCTGCTGAACCAGGTAAAATAGCAGCTACGTCGCGTCCGGGAACGCCAACAAGGGCTTCGCCCTCGTCGCCTCGAGCCCTAGACGAGGGCGCCGAGCTCGAGCGCCTCGAGAGAACTGGTCGCCTCGAGAGGTGGGCTCGTGGCGTTAGCCCCGTGTCAGAACGCAGCAATGGTCGAAACCTTGTTGCCGCAGCAGTGGACGAGACAGCGGAGCGCCTTGTTCGCCGCGCAGATGACTACGGCGAGGATTCATCCAAGGGAGGCGCGGAAACAAAACGCCTCGACTTTGGCTTTGACGACGATGAGGAGGAGGGCTATTACACAGCAGATGAGGGGGAGGATATCCTCTGGATGAGCACAGTCGCGCCTCCCGCTGCCGCGCCGCCGCTGCCGCCCGCAGCGAGCCTCAATGCAACTGTCCGCACCGATGTGGCGTCCGTCGGCGCCGACGATGCGGTCACCTTTTGCGGCTGGTCCCTCAAAAAGGGCGCCCTCTACGGCGCGTCCGAGCGCTTCTTTACTATTCGACGCGACGGCACGCTCACATGGTATGTCAAGGAAGATGAGAGCCTGCTGCTCGCTGGCTCGCTCGACTTGCGCCAGATTCGCGAGATCAAGCGCGAGAAGCCCAAGATCGATAGCGACTACAGCTTCCGGATCGTCACGCAGACGAACGCGCTGCGCATAGACCCCGGCTCCAAGGCCAACTTCGACAAGTGGCAAGAGGCCCTGCTGGCCGCGATGAGCGGTGTCATTTCGGCCGAGAAGGCCGCCGAGAAGGAGGCCGCCGCAAAGGCAGCGAGAACCGCACTGACCGGCACACCCTCCAAAGCGGTTTCGGAGCCGGAACCAAAAGCGCTTAAGGCCGCGGTGCCCGCCTCTCCGACGACGCCCTCTTCTCCCCTGCGGCGTACGGTCGCCTTCGGTCCGGGCCCTCTGGGGATGGTCTTCGGACAAGGAGTTGGGTTCGTCACCATCCACCATGTAGCTGAGGGATCCCAAGGAGAGCAGCAAGGTGTGGCGATCGGCAGCAAGGTCATCAGCGTCGCAGGTGAGTCGATGGAGGGCGTGCCGCGCCCTGCGGTGATGGCCCGCATCAAGGACGAGATGAAGCGCGCGGCAGAGAAGCCCATGATGCTGGAGCTCGAGATTCCATCGGCAGTGCAAGCTGCTCCTGCAAAGGCCGAGGCTGCCAAAAAGGTGGCGGAGGAGAAGGTGGTGGTTGATCCGACGGCGGACGAAAAGGTCGAGAAGCGTTTGTCATTCTTCGGCGGGCTCGCGGCGGCGATCGCTTCGCCGTTTGAGAGCACACCCGAGGTGCCTGTGGAAACTGCAGCACCTGCAGGGGCGCCTGCTGCGCCTGCTGCACCTCCTGCGCCTCCTTCGCCGAATACCCTGCGGCGCATGGCCTCCTTCATCCCGGGCCCACTGGGGACGGTAATTGGCCAAGTAGGCGGAGACCTTACCATCCTTGATGTGAATCCGGGCTCGCAGGCCGAGCAGCAAGGCGTGGTGGTTGGCAGCAATGTCGTCAGCGTCGCAGGTGAGTCGATGGAGGGCGTGCCGCGAAGTGAAGTCTTGACACACATCAACGAAGTGATGCAACGTGCGGCGAGCTCATTGGATCTGGAGCTCGAGAGCCCGAAGGGAGAGGACGCAGCTCATGCAGTACCTTCAGATAATCAGCAGAGGGTCTCACAGGACGCCCCGGTGTCCTATTTGACCTTGCGGCACACGGCTACTTTCGGCCCCGGCCCTCTGGGGATGGTGTTTGGCGATGCGGACGGTTACGTCGCCATCCTCAGTGTGACTCCAGGCTCGCAGGCTGAGCAGCAAGGCGTGGCGATCGGCAGCAAGGTCATCAGCGTCGCAGGTGAGTCGATGGAGGGCGTGCCGCGCCCTGCGGTGATGTCCCGCATCAAGGACGAGATGCAGCGTGCGGCAGAGAAGCCCATGGTGTTGGAGCTCGAGATTCCGTCCGTCGACGAAGCTGCTCGTGCCGCAGTCGCAGCTGCCGAGATAGAGGCGGCCAAGAAGGCGGTCGCCGAGCAGGCTGCGGTTGAGAAAGCAGCTTCGGAGAAGGCGGCCGCCGAGATGACGGCTGCTGAGCCGGCGGCGGCCGAGAAGGTCAAGAAGCGTTCGTCCTTTTTCGGCGGGCTCGCGGCGGCGATTGCTTCGCCGTCTATGAGTGCCAAGGAAGAGCCTGTGGAGACCACTGCTTCTGTAGCGGCGCGTGCTTTGCCGACCACCTTGCGGCGCACGGCCACCTTCGGTCCGGGCCCTCTGGGGATGGCGTTTGGCCATGTGGACGGGTGCGTCACCATCCTCAGTGTGACTCCAGGCTCGCAGGCTGAGCAGCAAGGCGTGGCGATCGGCAGCAAGGTCATCAGCGTCGCAGGTGAGT
>JWZX01003034.1:0-29915 GCA_001275005.1 Chrysochromulina tobinii
GCGTGGCGGCCGCCTCCGAGGCGGAGGCCGACGGAGGCCGCGGCGACGATGCCAGCCGCGGCGGCGGTGGCGGCGGCAGCGGCGGCAGCGGCAGCGATGACGGCAGCGGCGGTGGCTCCGATGACGACGATAGCTCCTCTGCTGAGGGCCACGCGGCGCACGCGGCGCACGGTGCGCTGCTCGCGCGCGTCGCTGAGCTGCGCGTCGCCGCCAAGGGCGCGCGCCGTGTCGAGCGCTGGGCGGACGCGCTCGCGGGCTATGCAGAGGCGTGCTCGCTTCTCGAAGGAGGCGCCGTCGTGGGCACCGTCGCCACCGTCGACGGCGCGCAGGCCGAGGCGACGAGCGCGAGCATGGCGGCGCCGAGCGCGGCGGCAGCCAAGGAGGGCTCTCCTGTGTCGCGCCGCATCGCCGCCGAGCTGCAAGCCTGTCGGCTGAGTGGCGCGCTCTGTGCGTACCAGCTTGAGCAGTGGACCGAGGTGATCCGGCTGTGCAGCGCGGCGCTCCGAGTCAACCCCTCGTGTGCCGCCGCGCTGTATCGGCGCGGTCTAGCTCTGCAGGCTGACGGTCAGGTGGAGGCTGCGGCATGGGACCTGCAGCAGGCCGCGCGCCTTCAGCCGAACAATGCGAAGCACAAGGCCGCCGCCGCGCGCGCCGAGGCCGCCGCCGCCGCCGCGCGCCCGCTGATGCGCCGCGGCAGCCTTGGCGCTCATCACGGCGCGGGCGCGGCGTCCGGCGCGGGCGGCTCCTCGATCGACGAGATGATGCAGCAGATGATGTCCTCGCTCGGCGGAAGCGGAGGCGCCGTCCCGGGCGGTGCGGGCGGCCTGGGCGCAGGCGGTCTGGGTGCGCTCCTCGGCGGACTCGGCGCCGTCTCGGGCGCGGGCGGCGCGGCGGGCGCGGGCGGCTTGATGTCGCTGCTCGGCAGCGGCCTCAGCGGCGCCGCAGCGGGCGGTGCCGCCTCCGAGGATGGCCCATCCCCTCTCGAGGCGCTGCTACGCTCGCCGTTGCTCTCAGCCTCGGGGCTGGGCGGCAAGGGCACCTCACGCATGATGGGGCTGCTCGCGCGCGCCCTCATGGCCCAGCGGGTCGCGAAGCGCCTCTACAGGCGCCTCAAGCCTTTTCTCCCTTTCCTTTTCTGGTTTGCAGTGCTGCTCCCTGTGCTGATCACCTTCCGGCAGCAGCTGGTGCAGCTGGCTCCGTGGAAGTGGGTCACGCAGTACGTGCCCGCCGGCCTCCTTCCCGCCAGCCACCTCGGTGGCTCACGATAAGGGCTCGACAACCACGCACGACTACCACGCATAGTCGGGCTCGACTACCTCGGTGGCCCACGATAAGGGCGCCGGCGGCCGCGGCGGCTCGCCACGACTGGCGACGAAGCTGGAAGCACCGGGGGGGGCATCGGGCATTGCGGGCCGCACAGCGCATCGCATAATAACGGCACTCTCTGTGCACTGTGCTTGTGGCCTGCTTACGCTCTTCTTACGCTCGGGCAGGCCTGTGGCCGTGCGAACAAAGAGGCCTGGTGCGTTGTATGCGTAGGGGTCAACCGGCGTAACGAGGAGTAGTTCTAAGAGAGTTCGCAACTCCGGTCTCCGCGATCGTCCACGTATACGATACCCAATACCCCCCGCAGCCGCACGCTACCGCGCGACCCCCGCGCGACCGCGCGACCCCCGCGCGATCGACCTTCGACGCGAATCGCGATGAGAACATGAGTTACGCGCGTGCACCATGGGGCGACCATCAAAAGGGCTATTTATAATCTGGATCGTGCACACCGCGTCCTCATGTACGACCCAGGGATTTCAAACTGAGTGCCGCATCGGGTGCTCGGGTCTCGCGGGACGCGCCGACGACCGACACGCGGGGAACCGAGTCACGCGGCGCGGAACATTGACAGATGCACTGAAGATGTCTAACGTCCCCCGGGACTCGCAAAGGCCAAAGTGGTCTGCTCGAGTGGTCCGCGTACCGTCTCGCGGGTTTGCCCTCTCGCCTCTGGCACTGCCCAAAGCCCAACCGAATCGCCGGGGGGCGACGCGCCCCGACGTAGCATGTACATGTCTAGCATGCATCCCACGCACGGCACGTCGTTGTCGACGTCATGAGAGGACCCGTGGCCGTACAGGACGAGATGACTTGTGAAGGCCCCGTTCTTGGGACACCGAGCCGAAGCGCATCCCTATCGGCTCCCTCGATCTCCCTCGACCTCCCTCGATCGGCTGCCTAAGGTTACAATCACGCTGCGAGCCGTCCGCGCCAAACACTCGATGCCACCGCACACGCAAGAGCGAGCAACGTGCTGTGCCTGGCCCCACGCCCGGGGCCGATGGCCACACGCACGTGCACGCACCCACCATGCGAGCTCACACATGTGCCGCTCGTGCCTGAGCCTGTCTCATACCTCATAGTGCTTGGGCGACTTGGGGTTCTTGGACGACCTGTTGCTGTCTGTTGCCGCCAGCTTGGTCATGATTGCGGTCTGTGAACTCTTGAGGTTGTTGAGCTGCAGCTGGATGTCTTTGAGAGCCTCGGCGACGGCCCCGTCGCTACCCCCCACCCGATGGGAGTTTGCTCTGCTCGCCTCTCTCTGCTGGGCGGTATGGCGATCGAAGAGACTCTCGGCCTCTTTGTTTCTGAAGCTGCTGATGCCGGCCTGAGCCGTTCGCTGCTTCAGACGCTGCACGGTGCCGCTCGTCGCAGCGAACTGCGAGTCCCTCCTCGCCTTGTTGGCCGCGTAAGCTACCCAAAACTTTTGCATGATGAGCGCCGCACGCTTCTCGGGGTCATGAGACACACTGATAAGGATCCGATACGCAAGGGTGTAGAGGCGCGCCTTGCGATCGAGCTCGCCCACCACGAACGTATCGAGTTTGGAGGTTAGGTCGGGAAACTTCGCCATGGTCTCGTCGAGCACGTCGCTCGAGAGCGACCAGATCTCCGTCCAGCCGTTGGAAAGGACACTGCAGCCCCGCCGCTGGTGCGTGAGCGCTTCCTCCCCAAAGTACTGCCCCTGGTTCAGGCGGTAAAGCGTCTTGGTGTCGAGGCCAGCGGCGAGCACGTCGACAGTGCCCTTGCGCAGGAAATAAATGTCCTTCGAGATGTCGCCGCGCTTGTAGATCACGTCGAGGTTGACGTACGTGAGCGGCTTCAGCCGCGGGTAGACCCAGCGCTGGAACTCGACGCCGAGGAGCGCGAACAGCGGGAGGTGGCCCAGGCTGTCGCGCAGCAGGATGGTAGTCACCTCCTGCTGCAGCGCGGGCGTGAGCCCAGCGAGGATCTGCTCCTCGTCGAAGAGGCTCTTCTTGGAGTAGTAGTACTCGTAGTAGGTGCGCACGCGCGCGAAGAGCTTGCGCGGCATGTTGCGCGACGTCATCCACTCCTTGACGGCGTCCATGCGGTCCTGCTTGAGGGCCGACTCCCGATCCATCTGCATCATCATGGAGCCGATCGTCGACATCATGTAGCCGAACATCATCGTCGCGATGAGCATCGCAAACACGGTATAGTAGCGCTCCAACATGGTGACTGGCGTGATGTCGCCATAGCCGATGGTCGTGACCGTTGTGAGCGCCCAATAGACGGAGAAGGTGTACTGCTCATGAACGGGCCCATCGATGGCAGAGCCACCGTTGTATCTGGTGATCCAGGTCTCCTCCGAGCCACTCGCGGCAGAGGCCATGCCAACGTACCACCAGAAGCAGCCGAGTGTGTGCACCATGAACATCAGTCGCAAAACCATGCCCAGAATGCGGAAGACGTTGAGGCTAATTTCGAATCGGTCCTCGATCGCGGCGATGAACTTATCGAGCTTGAACAGGCGCAGCAGGCGCAGCAGGCGCAGCAGGCGCAAGAAGCGCAGCAGGCTAAGGTGGCTTGTATTTTCGAAGTACAGAGAAATCAACTCGACCGGCGTGGACGACGGCCCGTCGATCCAGAACCATCCTATGAGCAGAGAGCGCGGCGGTAGCATCAGCAACAAGCGTGATTACAAGCGTGATTAGGGCACGGGCGAGCGAGTGGGTGATGGCAGTGACGGCGGCTTGGCGCGCGAGGGCCGAAGGCCGAAGGCGCAACGGAAGGGAGAGAGGCTGCCGGAGCGGATGGCGCTGCACACCTGAAAAGTACCGCGACACGATGCGCTGGCGGCTGATGACCAATTTTTCCTCCTTGAAGTAGGCGGTGTTGAAGTTGAAGATAACATCGACGATGAAAATGAATGAGGCGACGACCTCAAGCGTCCACATGATTCCCTCCGCCTCTGCTGAGAAACAGATGCGGAACGGCACGACGATGGCAGAGTAGATGATGAGGAACATGATGAGAAAATCCCACCGTGTCTTCCACTCTGAGTTAGGGTTGATCACGCCATTCGTGTTTGCGAAATCCCACTCGTCCTCGAGCACATATTCGTGCTCCTCAAGCGGCATGTCGGAGAGCTTCTTTGCCGCCTTTTCGACGAAGGGGTCCCCGACGATACCTAAAGATTCGCGTTTCAGAAGGTCTTTTTCTGTCTTCGATGACCAATTTGGCAGCACCGACTTGCGCCCGTGCAAGCTCTCTTGTTGGCGCCTGGTGGGTGAGCCGGGCCGTTGTGGCGAGGTTGGAAGTGGGCTGTGGTGAGGCTGGAAGCATCGTGCCAGCGCCTGCTGCGCGTGTCCGATTGAGAGCTCCCAGTGATCTGACGCGGAGCCCTGTCGGTCAACGTCTGCCCGCACCCTCCGCGTCTCCTGCTGCTGTATGATGAGCTGTTTCTCGAGTTCGTCGATCTTCTGCAGCAGCCGCATATTTTCCGCGACCAGCATCTTTTCCGCTCGCGGCGAGCGCACCTCCATCAGCAATGGACGCACCCCTTGCATCCCCACCTGGCGAACTGGCGCTGGAGCGACGAAGTTTTTTCGCGTCGGTCGAGTCAAGTTCGAACTTTGAAAACTCCCAAGTAAAGTCACCACAACCACCTCCCCCTCCTCTCCCTCCACCCTCTCCCTCCTAACCTGACGATACAATTTACCCGTCGCCAGAACGCGATGCACCGCAATACAATTACAGTTACACCGTTCTGTGGAAACCAGGTTTTCACACGTTTCTGTGAACCAACTCTTGCACGTGCACGAGGCAAGGTGTCCAGCTCCCTCCGCAGCCGCGCGCTGCGGCGCGTCAGCGCGTGGGATTGCCTGCTGGCCTGAGCGGCTGTGCGTCTTCCACGCCACATGCTGAGCTCTCTTTGCCCGCCCTCCACGCGCAGGAGCCATGGTTCGTGTCTCTGTGCTCAACGACTGCCTGCGCAGCATCTTCAATGCTGAGAAGCGCGGCAAGCGCCAGGTGCTGGTGCGCCCCGCCTCCAAGGTGATCATTAAGTTCCTGCAGCAGATGATGAAGCACGGTGCGCATAGCCCCGCCATTGGACCTCCGCGCGAGCCAGACAGCAGCAAGCGGCCTCTGCGCCACCGCCGGTGCGGGCACGTGTGGAGAACCTCAGGGCGGCGTCAGAGCCGCGGAGCGGCTAGAGGCTTATCACGCCCTGACGGTGGCAAGTGTGTGCGGCGCCGGTGGGATTGCTGACGACGACCTTCAGAGTCGGCATGGGCAGCAAAGGCGCTGCTCCGTGGGATGCTTCCAGTGATGCCGATGGCTGCCAGTTGCTGACCAGCTGACCAATCGACCCGTCCGTCTTGGACTGACAGCCCCCTTTGGCCTCCGACGTCGCGCGCAGGCTACATTGGTGAGTTCGAGGTCGTCGATGACCACCGCAGCGGCAAGATCGTGATCGATCTTATCGGGCGCGTCAACAAGTGCGGTGTCATCTCGCCGCGCTTTGACGTAGGCGCCGGCGAGATGGAGCAGTGGGTCAACAACCTCCTGCCTGCGCGCCAGTTCGGGCACATCATCTTGACGACATCCTACGGCATCATGGACCACGAGGAGGCCAAACGGAAGCACACCGGTGGCAAGATCCTGGGCTTCTTCTATTAGAGAGAGCACTGTGGCCCCGGGGACGCTCCATTTCCCGAGAGGGGCGGCCGCAGAGGACCGTCCCCGCGTACGCTCATGTTGTATGGATGCGACTCGGTCTGTGGCGCACAAAGATTTAGCCTTCCATCTTTTGACATCTTAATTCGTCGTTCACACATCCGGACCGGAACGCTCCGACGACCGAGCGGCCTTGCGGATCGGCAATTTTCTCATCGTCGCGCTCGGCGGCGACGTGAGCCGTCCGATCCTCTCGCATGGAGTTTCCTGGAATCGCGCCGCCTGCCCTTGCGAGCTTGTGCGAGCACCACGTGGGCAGCGTGTGGCGCAGCATCGCAAGGGCCATCGCGGACTGCGTCGAGAAGACCAAGGAGCTCGACGAGCGCAAGACCACGCTGCTTCTCGAGCTAGCGACGGTGTCGGACGCGCTCGAAGACGTATCGTGCTGCCGTCAGCAGCTCGAGCAGTCGCGTGAGTCGATGCTTGACGAGATCTATGCGTGGATGGATGACGACAAGGCGCTCGCTCTCATTGAGCGCTTGGAAGCAACCCCGCCGCCGCCACCGCCGCCGCCGCCACCGCCGCCGCCGCCGCCGCCGCCGCCGCCACAGCCACCCACGCCACCCGAGGCAACCCTGCGTGGCGCGCCCTCGACAGCCACGAAGCCATCCAAGAGGACAAAGAAGGTGGCGGCTGCGGCCACAGCGGCGCCGGGTGGTCGAGCGTCCGAGACGGAGCGCGCCGCGCGTCGCGACGCCGCGCTGCCCGCGGAGGCTGCGGAGCGCGCTGCGTTGCTCGAGCGGCAGGTGCTAGTGCGAGGGCTGCCGCCGGGGCGCGTGGATGAGGCGGGGCTGATGCGGCTGCTCAATGCGCTCTTTGTCGCACTGCCGGCGTACGGACCAGTCTCAGCGAGTGCCATGGCGAGAGCGTTGTACACGACCCCCTCTCCCTCTGGCGACGCGTGCACACGCGTGCAGATCTATGCAGGGGGCACGTACGCATTTGCGACACTGCGTGATCGGGCACTCGCGGCGACCGGCGAGGCGCTCTCGCCGTTGCCGCTCGGTACGGCGCTGGTGGAGCTCAGACGAAACTTTGGATACGAGGGCGTCGGGGCGGCCGAGGCGCTCGCCTCTTCTCTCCTGCCCATTCCACCGTCCCTCGACGTGGCCGCCCTCGTGGCCTCTGTGCACTGGCAGAGCGCCAAGCGCGTGCCGTTGGAGGAGAAGCTCTACTGGGCCCTGCGACAGCACGGGCAGCACCCGAAGCCCAACGAGAAGGAGGTGCACGAGGCGCTCGCCTTTTTCAAGAAGACCGAGAAGCTTCTTGGTCGGAGGCGCCTCGTGCTCGACGTGTGCGGCTCCCACGGGCTGCTGGGGTCCCTCTTCGTCGCCTTCGGACGCGCCGAGCGAGCTGTAGTCCTCGACCTCTTCCAGCCTGCGAGCTTTGGCAACCTGTGCGACGCGTGCCGGCCGTGGCTGGCGGTGCCCGATCGGCATGCAATGCTCACCACGGCGCCCACCTCTTCCCCACAGGTGCGACGCGTGGCGGCCGTGGCTGGAGGTGCCCGAGGAGCTCTGCTCTGCTGTGGATGATGGCGACGGCGACGGCGGCTCGACGGCGGACGGCTCGACGGCGTCCGGCGCTGTCGCTGCTACCGCTGCTGCTGCTGGCGGCGGCGGCGGCGGCGGTGGTGGTGGTGGTGGTGGTGGTTCTGCTGCTGCTGCTGCTGACAGTGGTGCTGCTGATGGTGGTGCTGCTGCTACTGCTGCTGCTGCGCCTCCGGCGGCGTCCGGCGCATCCGCGCGTGCGCTCGGCGTCTCCTTCTCTGTGGGCGACTTGCATCAGTGGATTTGATTCGAGCCTCTGAGTATTCTCTGATGGCCTCTGATGGCCTCTGATGGCCTCTGATGGCCTCTGATGGCCTCTGAGGGCCTCTGATGGGCTCTGATGGGCTCTGATGGCCTCTGATGGCCTCTGATGGGCTCTGATGGGCTCTGATAGCCTCTGATGGGCTCCCTCATTACATGCAGGTGGGCGACTTCCATACGTTACTCCCAACGCTGCTCGACAGCATGCCGGCGCGCGAGGTGGCCGTGCTCGCGTGCCATGCATGCACCCACCTCACCGATAGCCTCATTGCGACGTGCATCGAACGAAGCGTCGACTTTGCGATGATGCCGTGCTGTCAGCGCGACCTGCACACACAGGGGCAGATGGCCATCGTCGCCAAGAGCCTTGGCATCGGCGAGCAAGCCGCGATCGACGTCGCCCGAATGGGCGGGATACTCGCGCGCGGCTATGACTGCCGCTGGCGCACCGTGGATGCGTCGATTACGCCGCAGAATCGAATCCTCATCGGGCTCGGCCAGGTCAAACCCGCGGCTCTACAGGCGCGCCAGAAGGTTGAGGACGCGTCCAATGCCAAGATTGCCAAGATTTACAAGCGGATCCACGCAGACGCACCAAACGCCGCGGCTGACGCGGCAACATGACTTGTCCAAGACCGGAATGCAAAGCACTTAAAATCTGGAACGAAAATGTTACACTATACCGTCAGTGTAACAATAAACGAGTAGCGTAGAGGGTTCACACCGAATAAACCGGCCCGGCGAGCGGTACGACCGGGCATATGACGTGAGATACGACAGATATGTACACCGGCGGGGCCGGGCCGCGGCGCGCGGGGGAAAGTTGTAAGTTCCTAAACGGTATGGTCACGGTATCCACGACATGCACGCACAACCACCACTCCACAACTATGCTGCTGCGTGGCGGCGCTGGCGCAAAGCTCCCCTGAGACGAGGGCGAAAAAATCGGTGTGAACTATTTTGTTAAATGGAGACGCCGTCCGACCCCTTCGCCCTAGCGCTCGCCGAAGCCCGCAGCCGCCGTAACATCAAGCTCTTCAACGCACTCATGAGCCGGTCCGCTCGTTTTGGCGAGCTCGAAAACGTTTTGAGAGCCTTCGCCACGCTGAAGGCGCTCCGGCTCACTCCCAACGAATTCACATTCGGCATTTTACTGAACGCCTACACGCGATGCGGTGAGATCGAGCGTTGCGTCGAATGCCTGGCTGAGATGCGTCGTGACGGCTTGCCAGTGACTGCGATCGCGCTCACGACAGTCATCAAGGGCTGCGTCAACGCGCTTGATCTGGGCACCGCCTGGATTCACTTTGATGAGCTTCGCCGCGCTGCCGATGGGCCGACGATTCGCACCGTGAACACGATGCTGCGCGGCTGCCTCTACTGCGGCGACATGCGCGGCGCGCGCAAGCTCGTCAAGGTGGCGAAGCGCTACGGGCTGGAGCCCGACCAGGCGACGCGTGACGGCGCTGTGCGCGCGGCGTGCCAGTCCTTCCGTCCGAAGCGGATCAAGCGTGCGCTCGCCACGCATGCTCCGGACGGCATGCTCGGCATGCTCTCGCCCGCCACGCTCGTCGATGTCGCCATCGCGCACGCCCTGACGGGCAAGTACCGGCGCGCCGCCAAGGTACTGAAGCTGCTCGAGGCAGCGCCAGCAGTCGACGGCGGCGGCGGCGGCCATAGCGGCGGCGGCGATCTGAGCAGCAGCGGCGGCGGCGTAGGAAGCAACAGCGGCGGTGGCAAACGGGGTGGCAAAGGCGCCGACAAACGGGGTGGCAAAGGCGGGCGTGGCGGCGGTGAACGACGTGGCGGCGGCGGCCGAGCGACGGGCACATCGGCTGCGTCGGCTGCGTTGCATGCACACGCCATGCTCCGGGACAGTCTTGCGAGCGTGCGTGCATTCCTCGCACGCTCACCAGCCGAGCGCGATCGGATCGTAGCGGGCTTCACGACGGCGGACGTGCGCCGATTCCCGCCGGTGGCTGATGCGCACGAGACGACGCGTGCGCTCGTGTGGGAAGAGGTGTTTGCGGACGCGGCGCGCCCGATCCATTTAGAGGTGGGCGCAGGCACGGGGGATTGGGTCGTGCTCCAGGCCGCGAGCCAGCTGGAGATCAATTGGGCCGCGGTCGAGCTGCGGTCCGATCGGTCCAACCTGATCCACGCCAAGGCGGCGATGCGCGGGTTGACGAACCTTGCGGTGCTCGCGGGCGACGCTCACGGCGTGCTGCGCGACGGCATCCCTTCGCGCTCGGCGGCGGCCGTGCTCGTCAACTTCCCACAGCCGCCCCAAGGCGAGCACAGTGAGCGCCATCTGGTGAATCGCACCTTCCTAATCGAGGCGCATCGCATCCTGCAGCCGGGCGGAACGTTCACACTCACCTCCGATGACGAGCCCTATTGCAAGAGCGTCGCTCTCCGCCTCACGACCGACCCAACACTCACACGTCTCTGGCAGCCGTCCTTCGCGCCGCCCCACTACAAGACCCACGAGCACCAGAGCCTGCGCGCCCACCGCTCGGCCTTCGATGAGCTCTGGGCGGCCCGGGGGTTCACGAAGCGCTTCCAGTGCGTCTTCACAGCGCGTCGGCCGCGCGCGCCCGGGACGGCGACGATGCCGGGGCTGGCGCCGCAGCTGCCACTGACAGGCACGGAGGACGCGCACGCGGACGAGAATCAGGTTGGCGGCGGCAGCGGGAGTGATGCCAAGCGCAAGCGACGCACCAAGGAGACGTCGCGGCAGCGGAAGAAGCGAAAGATGCGCGAGAAGGAGAAGGAAGAAGCTGCCACCGCAGGCAGCCCCAGGCGCGGCCTCGTGACCGTTACTCGTGACGGTCGTGTAACGTAACTCCGACGGACGTCGCGGTGGACCCCCGCGGCCCCGGATTTCGTCGTTTGAATGTCACTGATCCCTTCAGTTCGAAATCACGTGAAATCAGCGGACGGGGAGTCCGTGGGGAGATGACCAGGGACACAAGCGCGAAGCGGACGGCGTGACCGTGAGTGCGATCGCTCGGAAAAACGTCGCGTCGGGAAAAGCAGAGCATCCCTGACGCATATGGATACAATGTATGAAAGAGAGTGCATTGCGTGAGGAAATGAAAAACGCTTGTCTTTCGCCATATTCGTACATGTCCGTCGGCCGAAGCGCGGCGGCGATCGCCGCGATGCGACGGATTGGATTCTTTTGGCGTATTTTTGGAACAACTCATTGTTCTTTACCGAGGAATTCGTTAAAAACGGCGAATGTTGTACCGAATAAGTACATTTCCGGCGGCCGTCGGCGTCTCGCCGCACGCCGTCGGCGCCGACGGATCATTCGCCGACGTCGCGTTTTCCCTTCACCGACGCATCCCTGCCGCCGTCATGGCGATGATGCTTGCGTCGATGACTCTCAGCATCGTGAACACGGACGCACGCAATGAGTGTAAGCAAGCGTGAACTCGCTTCGCCCGCTTGCCTGATGCCGCTTCGCGGCCGACAATCATCTGCTGACTGCACCTCACCCGTCTGTGACGACAGGGCTTGTCAAGACCATGCGCGACGGGTCTCTGAAGACCAGCTTGGAGCAGTGCCTCACCACGACCTTCCGCAACCAGGTTCACGACTTCTCGATTGGCCACCGCGGCGCGTGCCTCCAGTTCCCAGAGCACACGGCCGAGAGCTACCAGGCCGCCATTGAGTTGGGCGCGGGCATTGTCGAGTGTGATGTGGCCGTCACGAAAGACGGCGAGCTCGTGTGCCGCCACGACCAATGTGACCTCCACACCTCCACCAACATCCTCGCCACCCCACTCGCTGCAAAGTGCTCGATTCCTTTCCAAGCCGCCAACCCGACCGCGAACCCACCCATCCCCACGGCGACCGTCAAATGCTGCACCTCCGACCTCACCCTTGCCGAGTTCAAAACGCTCTGCGGCAAGATGGACGCGGGTAACTCGGCGGCCACGACTGCTGCTGCATATATGGGCATGGATGCCACCGAAAGGTTCCGCACCGACCTGTACTCGGATGCGTACGATGGCACCGTGTGCCCGACGCTCGTGACGCACAAAGAATCGATCGCCATCATCAACGCTGCGGGGCGCAAGTTTACGCCCGAGCTCAAGGATTACACGCAGGGTTCGCTGAGCCTGACGTACAACCAGGTTCGCCAGAAGGTGCGAGCAGCAGGGGCGCTCGAACCACGCCCGTGCCTGAGCAGCTGCTTCTGACAGCTGCACCTTTGACCTCGCGTGCGTGCGCCCGAGTGCCGTAGGTTGTCGACGAGTACAAGCAAGCGGGCGTGAGCGTTTCGCGTGTCTGGCTGCAGTCGTTCAACGAGCCCGACGTCATGTACTGGCTCCAGAATGAGCCGCTATTCGGCGCGCAGGCTGTCATGCTCGACGGCAACTACACGTTCGGCGGCCTCCGCCCTCAGCTGACGCGCCTCGCCGCGGCCGGCGTGAAATACGTCGCCCCGCCTATCGGCCAGCTCATCGCATCCAACCCCAACGGCACCGGTCTTGTGCCGTCGGGGTATGCGGCTGCCGCCATCGCTGTCGGCATGAAAGTGATCACCTGGACCGTCGAGCGCAACTACGAATGCTGGCCCGCGGAGGCATCGACCCGCGCTACCCCGCCGTGCAAGGGAATGAACGAGCTCGAGCTGATTGACGCGCTGTACAAGATGGGCGTCGTTGGCGTCTTCTCCGACTGGCCGGCAACCACCACCTTCTACGCCTCGTGCATGATCGCAAAGCGTGAATACGCACAGCCAGAAACTGCAGCCCTCGGCCCACGCCCTGCGTGGTTGGTCAACAATTTGGCGCCGTCGCCGCTGAAGACCACGCTCTCGAGCTGCCTCGCCGATGCGAGCTTCGTGCCCAAACCCCACGACTTCTCGATTGGCCACCGCGGCGCGTGCCTCCAGTACCCAGAGCACACGGCCGAGAGCTACCAGGCCGCCATTGAGCAGGGCGCGGGGCATTGTCGAGTGTGACATGGCCGTCACGAAAGACGGCGAGATCGTGTGCCGCCACGACCAATGTGACCTCCACACCTCCACCAACATCCTCGCCACCCCACTCGCTGCAAAGTGCTCGATTCCTTTCCAAGCCGCCAACGCAACGCACGACGCCAGGGTCAGTTGCTGCACCTCCGACCTCACCCTTGCCGAGTTCAAGACGCTCTGCGGCAGGATGGACTCGGCGAAAGCGAGGGCCACGTCTGCTGCTGATTATATCAGCATGGCGAACACCGCTCCGTTCCGCACCGACCTGTTCTCGGATGCGCACGATGGTCCTACCGTGTGCCCGACGCTCGTGACGCACAAGGAATCGATCGCCATGATCAACGCTGCGGGGCGCAAGTTTACGCCCGAGCTCAAGACGTACTACCCGTGGCCGGGGAGCCTGACGTACGACCAGGTTCGCCAGAAGGTGCGAGCAGCAGGGGCGCGCGAACCACGCCCGTGCCTGAGCAGCTGCTTCTGACAGCTGCACCTTTGACCTCGCGTGCGTGCGCCCGAGTGCCGTAGGTTGTCAACGAGTACAAGGAAGCAAAGATTGAGCCGTCGCGTGTCTGGCTGCAGTCGTTCAACGAGCCCGACGTCATGTACTGGGTCAACAATGAGCCGGCCTTCGGCGCGCAGGCTGTCATGCTCGACGGCAGCGCCGCGTTCGGCGGCTTCGGCGCGCGCGCAGGCTTCCTGTACTCAGCGGGCGTGCGCTACATCGCCCCGACTCTCGGCCATCTCATCGTATCCACCGCCAACGGCACCGGTCTTGGGCCGTCGGCGTATGCGCGTAACGCTACCGCTGCCGGCCTCAAAATCATCACCTGGACCGTCGAGCGCAACTACAAATGCACGCCCGCGGAGGCATCGACCCGCGCTACTGCGCCGTGCCAGACGTTCAACGAACTCGTGCTGATTGACGCGCTGCACAAGATGGGCGTCGTTGGCGTCTTCTCCGACTGGCCGGCAACCACCACCTTCTACGCCTCGTGCGTCGACCACTTGCGTGAGAAGCGGCCGGCGGCGAGCACCTGCGGCGAGGTGAAGGCCATCTGGAACCGCAACAGCTGCTGCGGCGCCCAATCCGCCAAGGACGTTTTCTAGGCTGCTGGCCCCAAGTGAGTATGGCCGGTCTCCTCGAATGCTATGCTCCAAAACAGTTCGCATGGAGGGTCCTGGAAGGGTCCAGGGCTCCTCGGTGATAAGAGCGAGGAAGCGAGGACGGTCACGACTGCTACGCGGCACGAGAACGTGGCTGGGTGTGGGGTGCTGGCCCGAAGTATGGCCTGTCTCCTTGAACGCTCAGCGATCGAAGCGCAAGGCAGTTCGCTTCTTGGGTCCTGGAAGGGTCCAGGACTCCTGGGTGATGAGAGCGAGGAAGCGAGGATGGTCACGACTTCTTCGCGGCACGAGAACGTGGCTGGGTGTGGGGTGAACGTGTGGTACCACTTCGTTCCGTGTTCGAGGGTCCAGAGTCTGCGATTGACCTGCCGGGCGCCTGTGGCCTGAAATGGGCGCGGACCGGGATTAACTGAGTGTCATCGTGAGTTTACATTACTACATAACTGAACTGAACTGAACTCATCGTGAGTGGTTTGTGTACAAACAATGAAACAAAGTGAAACATGTATTGTCGTAATCGCGAACCGCCAACGACCGGCGGCCATAATGCTGCTCGCCGTCCAGCCGCCCGCTGGGTACAAGGCCTTCAAGCTGACCACGAAGAGCACCGACAAGGTCGACGCGCTTCTGGCGCAGGCAGCCAAGCATGCGCGACTGCCGCGCGCTGCGATTCGGCTCTCGCGGCGAGGAGTGCTCCTCATGTCCGAACGGTCCGTCGAGTCTTATAATCTCACCGAGGCCGACTCGCTCACACTGCACATCAAGGTCGGATACGAGCCACAGAGCGATGCGCAGCGCACGGGGCCCGCCACCCACAGCTTCGGCAGCGACGGTTACGGCTTCTTTGTGAGCGTCCTCACGCCGGACGGGAAGCTGCTCTTTCGACCCAAAGTCTTCCCAGACGAGGCGGCCACGAGCCTCATCGCGGAGGCCGGCTCGAAGCTGCGCGAGTCCCTCGGTGCCGCGCCGCACGCGGCCCTCGCGCTGCACCTGCGCGGCCAGCTCATCAGCAAGGATCGTACGATCGCCGAGAATGGCCTCCGTGCGGGCGACGAGCTCGTGTTGCATGCAAGTCCAACCCAGCCGAAGCCCACCGAGCCCAAGAGCCGTTACCCGGCCGGGGTCAAGGACCCTTACCTGGAGAAGCCAAGCCGCGCGCGTAGCGCCGGCGCGCCTCGCAAGTTGGGATGGAAAGAACTCGTCAGCATACCGGGGGCGGTGCTGCGGCAGAAGCTCGTTGCAGCGGAGCTCGCGCGGAGCGCCTTCGACAGCTTCGACCGTTACAAACGAGGCTCGATCGAGTACAAGGAGGTGCGGAATGCGGTGCAGGCGTACGGCCTCGACCCGAGTGCTGAGGGCGCGCTGGAGCTCCTCGCCCGGTACGACGCGACACCCGAGTCGCAGTTATCGAGGGGCGAGTGGGCGGAGCTCGTCAAGTCACTCGAAGAGAAGCTGGGGCCGGTGGGCGGGCCGGTGGGCGGCGCTGGCAGGAGCGCGAGCGGCCTCGAGAGCACTCTCGCCATACGCGAAGCGGCCGATATGATCTACGATAGGGTCTTTCAAGAGGCGAGGAGGCTGCGCAAAGAGAATCGCGCACTCCGTCGGCAGTTGGGAGACGAGGAGGGCGTCATCATCCTCGAGCCTGCCAGCGACTATGATGATCAGCCTCTGAGGTATGGAGCCGCCGCTGCCCCCTCCGCGGCGGCGGCCGCCAATCTCTATGCGCGTACCCGCACGATCGGGGGCGTAGCACCCAAGGGCGGCGTAGCACCCAAGGGCGGCGTAGCACCCAAGGGCGGCGTAGCACCCAAGGGCGGCGTAGCCAAGGATGGACCGGCGGCGGCGGCGGCGGCGGCGGCGATGGCAATGGAGAAGAAGATCCGCGACGCTTTCGCAGCCTTCGATGAGAATCAGAGCGGGTTCTTAGACTCGAAGAAGTTACGGAATGCGCTGCGTCTCTACGGGATACGCCTCGACCGCCCGGAGGTCGAGCAGGTGATTGCCAGATTGAGCACCTGGTGACTGCGACTGAATGGGCCTCCTGATTGTCACTGCGCCTCCTGATGAGCTCTGATGACCTCTTGATGAGCTCTGATTGCCTCCTAATGAGCTCGATTGGCGCCGAGATGGCACAGGTGCTTCGCGCGTATGACGACCAGACGCGCGATGGCAAGCTGCAACTGAGTGAGTTCTCAGTGCTCATTCGCGACCTCGATGGAGGCATCATCCGCAAGCAGGCGCTGAGCGACGATGCCATCAGGAGGCAATCCTCACTCGATCCTCAGCAGCATCAACAGGGCAGCGGCGCGCGCTTGCCATCCACGCTCGATCAGAGCTCCATCCTACGCTGGAGCGCGCAGAGGCGTGAGGAGGAGGCCGCGCAGCTTCGCACCCTCGACCGATCCTTACGCGACGAGGCGCTCGCCGAGCAGCTGCTGAGCGAGCAGGCGAGTCCGCCCCTGATTGACAGCTGACGGGCACTGATTGACAGCTGATGGCCTCTGATTGTGCTTCTGGACAGCTGATTGACAGCTGATTGACAGCTGATTGACAGCTGATGGTCTCATGACTCATGCTGCCCTGGCGTGCTGAGCTCTCGCAGCTCGTCGAGGAGGAGCGTACCTCGCTCGAGCTCGAGGAGGAGCTCACGCGCCAGATCGTCGAGGAGGAGCGTACCTCGATCGAGCTCGAGGAGGAGCTCACGCGCCAGGTCGTCGATGAGCTCGAGGCCGAGATTACGGACGAGCAGGCCGCGCTCCAGCAGCTCGTCGACGAGGTGCTGTGGGAGGACGGCGCCCACGACGGCGCCGGGACCAAGTACGGCAAGCTGCAGATGCAATACCAGATGCTGATGTCCCGATTTGGAAGAGAGACGCAGAACCTCGTGCGTTTCCAGTCCGAGCCGCCATTCGCGCCCTCGTATGCGCCCAGAACAGCGCCCACTTGGGGCGGAGCCGCGCAGGGCGACACGGCCGGCTACGCGCGCGGCGTACCTGCGGATGCCGCCTACGCTACCTGGTACGCGGAGAACGCCTCGTATTGGGGCGGCCATCCTGAGGGCGGCGAGTACACTGGCGCCGAAGCAGGTGGCTACTACGGCGAGGGCGCTCGGTGTGCGCATGGATCCGACGAGGCCGTCGGTGGCGTGCAACGCGTGCAAGGCTCGAGGAGAGCTACCGGCCGAGCTACCGGCCGCCCGAGCGCACGCGGCCCGACGAGTGTGAGAGGGAAGCCGTTGCGCGAGGGCGGGAAGGCCAGGGGCGGCTCGAAGGCCAAGGGTAGCGTTGCTGTGGGGAAGAGTGGCCCGCGCGCGTTCAGCCAACACCCACGCGCAGGCAGCCCGGTGCCCGATCGCGTGCATGAGACCTTTGCGTACTTTGACAGCACCAGGAGCGGCTACCTCGAGTACAAGTATCTGCGGAGCGCGCTGCTTCACTACGGGCTCGAGGCGAAGGTCGAGGTGACTGATCCCGACGGCCAGCTGGATCTGCACGAGTTCGCGGAGCTCGTTCGCGATCTCGAGGAGCGCATCAGTCGCGAGGAGCTAACGCCACCCGACCATCGCAACGCAGCCGGTGCTCATAGCGACGGAGGTCCGAACGCGCTGATACCGAGGCGTCCGCCGCACGGCCACCAAAGGGTGGGCGGGGGCGCCACTCGCTGATACCGAGGCGTCCGCCACAGTCACGGCCACCCAAGGGTAAGTACGTAAGGACGTATAAAGGACGTATGTAAGTACGAGTAAGCAGCATTCAATTCCCAAACAGGTGTAGGGGTGGGGCCTGATAAACATGAAAAATAGTAGACCACTCCCCCTTCCGCCCTTGGGTCAAGCCGCAGGGCCAACAAAGGGTGATACGTCGATACGCGGTGATGCAAGCCGGTAGCTATATGCGGGGGTCTTAGATACCCTATACCCGCCGCATGACCCGCCCGGGCCGCGAGCGACGTTGGACGCAGAGCCCGCGAGAGACGCGCAGACCCAGTACCCAGAGCCAGGACGACCGGTCTGCCAGACGCCACGCCGGCGCGCGGCGGACGCGCGGGGCTCGCGGGAACCTCGACGGAACGCGACTCCGGCGTCCGGGGGGCACGTCCGCTCCCGGTCCCGTACCGGTCCCGTCGGACGTCCGAGATGTCGATGCGGATCCGGACACACACATGAAACAATTCAATCGGTAACAACATGAACCGAACGCTCCTATGCTGCTAAATCCACCCGCCGCTGCCGGCCCGTAGGAGGTCGAGCGGAGTCAAGCCGGCCGCGCCGGGCGCCGCCGCCATCATCGCATGGTCCATGCTCGCGGCCATATCGGCCAACGAAGGGGCGCGCGGCATCACGACATCGTGCGACGTGGCGCGCTGTCGCTGCGTCTGGCGCAGCGCGACCATCCGCTCGACCTGCGTGGCCGGCAAAGTCGTCTCGTACCCTGGCGGCAGCGGCTGTGGAAGCCCAGTGCCAATAGCGGCCGGCACAGTGCTTGGCCGCGGCGCATTCCCTAACGCATTCCCCTCTCGCGGTGCATCCCACGGCGGCGCGAGGCCGGCGGTGGCGACGCCACTCAGTGGCGATCCAGCCTGATCACTAATGATTGCCTGCTGATTGCCTCTCTCATCAGGTACCCTCTTTGGCGATCCCGGCGTGTTCGGCCTCGCCGGGGGCAGCCGGTCAGTGTCGGGCTGGGACTGCACCGATTGCACCGACTGCACCGACAGCATCGACTGTGCGGACGGTTGCAAGTCGCCCATGGACGAGGAGGTGCGAAGTGCGTGCGAGCCACGTCGGGCGCCGCCACGAGCAGCGGCGGCGGCGGCGGCAGCGCCACCCCCAGCGCCGCCCGCAAGGCCGCCCCGGGGAGGGTTGGCGCTGGCTGGCTGGTCAAGAAGAGCGGGCGTACTCGCACGACTGCGCACAGCCGCCGCGACGGGCGTGTTGGCTCTGCTGAGCCCCCAGATCGCCGCGTTCTCTCGTGCCGCCTCGAGCTGCCTCTGCACCCACGCGGGCCGCTCGATGGCAGAACCCGAGCACAGGGCACGCTCGACGAGCCCATCGCGGCTCTCTGGCATGCCGAGCGCCATGCCGAGCGCCCCAACGGCAGCATGGTACCCACTGCCGCCACCGCCTGGGAGCCAATCGGGGAAGGCGTTGCCAGGCGTGCCTGGGCGGCTCGAGGACGTCGAGGTGAGCCCGCTGCGCGCGGCGCCGCCAAAGTGGTTCGGGAGCACCAGCGACAGGCCGTGTGAGCAGCAGCCGCTGTCCATCTGGGCGCGAGATTGCGAGCTCGGGGCGAGCCCTTGCTCCGCATTCAAGAAGCGCTCAATGTCGAGGGGCGAGCCGAGCACGAGCGGATCCGCCGTCTTGGGCGCAGAGCTCTGACGGCTCTCCTGGAGCTCCTTCCACCGGTGCACGTAGACACGGCCGTACTGCATCCGCTTCTGCTTGAGGTTGGGCACCGGCTTGGGCGGTACGCCCTGCGCGAGCGCCCTGGGGTGCGGCGCCAGCCCGCTCTCAATGCGTTTTAGGTGCTCCCCGAGGCCGAGCGTGCGGCCCGAGGTGAGGAGGGCAAGCTCGGCTGCAAACGGCGCGGTGAGCGCATCGATCTGCTGCCGTCGAAGTTGCAAGCTCGGCGAACTCTGCGCACGCGGCAGCCCCGCCTCCGCGGCCGGCGAGGTCGGCGAGGCCGGACTCCTCGGGCTCGCCGCGGCTGGCGAGGGCAGCGGCCCTTCGCCTTTCGCGGCGGCCTCCGGGGCAACGGCGGTCGAGGCACCGGCAAGCTTTGAGGAGGCGATCATGGTGGTCCAGTCGACGCTCGGAGGCACGGACGCGGGCATGTAGCGCGGGCTGGCGCCCCCACGCCTCCCGAACGCTGCGGGTGACAGCGGGGTTCTCGTGATAACGGCGGGCCTCTTCATGGATGACGAGAGCGGCAGCTCCAGGCCGAGCTGCGCCCTCTTCATGTCGCTGACCTTGCCGCCGCGTGCCTCGAGGCTGAAGCCTGCGGGTGAGGCTGGGGCGGAGGCTGCCGGAGCGCGCACGGAATGTGACGGAACCCAGTGCACGTATTGAGACTCCATGTCGACCGCGGACGGGGCTGTGTAGCGCCCCATGGTCGTCTTTGCTCGAAACTGAGACTCCATGTCGACCGCGGACGGGGCTGTGTAGCGCCCCATGGTCGTCTTTGCTCGAAACTGTTGTTCACACATGATAACATCATGTGACAACATTCGGTTTCAAGCGGCGCCGCTCTGTTGGAGCTAGCATTTGCGACGACCTGTGAGAAAAAAGTCTCTTCACACATCACATACGAGCTGTGAAAAGCTGCGCCTTCGCCGCGCGAGTGCGACCGACTGCGCTGCTCTCGAACGCCGTGTGCCTGCGCTGTCCAGCGCGCCGCTGCTGCCGCGCGCTCGGCCCAGCTGGCTGCAGCCGGCTGCAGACCTTCAGGCATCCGCTGCGCGGCCGAAAGCTCAGAGAAAACTGCCAGCCGAGCTGTCGTGGCGCTGCGGCAAGCACCGCTCCGGATGCAGAGCGCATAGTGCACCCTGCTTGGCGGCGTGCCCCGTCTCGCACGCGCCATCTGACGCGCGCCGCTCCACCCCACCCTCGTCGCCTCGCTCGCGCTACCGCAGGCCCAACTTCCGCGCAGCGTCACCGCTGCAGCCGCCGCCGCCGCTGTACGGATGGCAGGCCAGGACGCAATCATTGGATTCACGGGCGCGGACTACGCGATCATCGCGACGGACCGGAACGCTGGGCGCTCGATCATGGTCTTCCACCAGGAGGCGGACAAGATCATGGAGCTCGACTCGCACAAGCTGCTCGGCGTGGGCGGCGACCCGGCCGACTGTGTGCAGGAGCCCGAGCACTTTCAGAAGAACATTGCGCTCAACTACTACCGTCACAACGTGCCGATGTCGACGCACGCTGTGGCAAACTACATACGCGGCGAGAAGTCGGCCAAGTTGCGCAAGGGCATGGCCGTCGTCGACATGCTGCTCGCGGGCTACGACACAGACGCAGGCCCGTCGCTCTATTTCATTGACTACCTCGCCTCGATGCAGAAGCTCGACAAGGGCGCGCACGGCTACTGCGGCTTCTTTGTCAACTCGCTGCTGGACGCGCACTGGAAGCCGGGCATGACGCTCGAGGAGGGCCTCCAGCTCATGGTCCTATGCACCGCCGAGATGCAGCGCCGCTTCTCCATCTCGAGTGCGTTCCCGCCACGTCCCGCCACGTCGCGCCGATGCCCGCGCATGGACGCGCTTGCCTGTGTTGTGCACGAGGCCACTGCGCGCTGCAACAGCCGCTGACGCGCCTCTCCTCTCTCGCGTGCGCAGTGCCCCACTGGATCTGCAAGGTCGTCGACAAGAACGGGACGAGGGTGGTCGAAATCCCCGGCTATGCATGAGCGCGGTGAGGAGAGCAGCCGCGCCGATCACGAGTGCGGAGCTGCGGCAGCACTCGATGTACAAAACGCTGATGTTAAGAAACCTATTTTGGTACTGCCGATTGTCGTTCTCACGAATCTCATCCACGGCTCGGCTGCCTAAAAAGTCCCTGGAGAGAGGCCCGGGCCGATGTGTGGCATTGGGTTGGATTTGCTCGTTGGCATCGACGCCGACGCCCCACTGGCGCACGGCAACGAGCTGCCGGTGGCCGCGTTGCATCGGCGTGGACCGGACTCGTTGGTGGAGCGCGTCCTCGCCAGCCAGACTCCTCGCTTCAGCCTGCGGCTCGTGGGCGCGGTGCTCAGCCTGCGTGGGCCTGAGGTGGTGGCGCAGCCGCTGGCCGATACAGCGGGAAACGTACTGCTCTTCAACGGCGAGATTTTTGGCGGCGACGGCGTTCACGTGCCGCCCGGCGCGTCGGACACGGCTCGGCTCCTCGCCGCGCTCGGCACCGCCGCCAACATCCCGGCGCTGCTCCACCGAGTGCATGGCCCTTGGGCGCTCGCGTATTGGCACGCGGCGTCGCGCACATTGTGGTACGGGCGCGACCGGCTGGGCCGGCGCAGCCTGTTGCGCGCCGAGCCGGTGCTCGCCACCGGCCGGCCCGGATGCCACCGGCTGCTACTGAGCTCCGTGGCGCCGCCCAAGACGGAGGCCGGTGCCTCTTGGGTGTGGAACGAGCTTCCAGCGGAAGGCATGGGCAGCGTGCGAGTGGCAGCGGACGGCTCCGTGGAGACGCGCTGGCACGCGACGCCGCCCCTGCGCCCGCCCATGGCCAACTGGGAGGCAGCGAGTACGGCGGACGGCCACGCCGCGGCAGCCCGGCTGCTGTCCGCTCTCTCAGATGCCGTCCGACGGCGCGTGAGCGACGTGCCGACGCCTCCGCCTCCCTCGGCGTCCGCGCCCAGCACGGCGCGCGCGCCACCCAGCTCCTCGGCGCGCGTCGCGGTCCTCTTCTCGGGCGGCATCGACTGTATGGTGCTAGCGAGGCTCGCGGATCTCCACCTGCCGCCCGATGAGCCATTAGATCTTCTGAACGTTGCCTTCGGCGACCGCGCCGCCGCCGCACCCGATCGGCTCACGGGCCGTCGCGGCGTGCGTGAGCTCCGTCGCCTCTCGCCCTCTCGGCGCTTCCAGCTCATCGAGATCGATATCTCGCTCGCCGAGCTGCGCGAGCACCGCACCTCCCTCGAGGAGCTGTTGGCGCCCTCTGACACGGTGATGGACATGAACATTGGCGCCGCCTTCTACTTTGGGGCGCGTGCGTGCGGCGTGCTGCGGTGCGCGTCGAACGGCCAGGCTGACGGCGGCGGCGAGGAGGAGGAGGAGGAGGAGTGCGCCGACGCCGACGCCGATGCCGACGGGTCTGCACGTGACGCTTGGAGTGGCCAGTGTCGGTACGGCGCTTGGGAGGCGATGGGCGTGGTGGAGGCTGCGCGCGCGCGTGCGCCGTGCAGCCCTTGCCAAGTGCACACAAGCCTCGAACTATCCATCGAAGGTGGGGGCGAGGGCAGCGGCGAGGGCGGCGGCGAGGGCGGCGCGCGCGTGCCTTCGGTGGAGCTCCGCATTCATGTGCGGATGGCGGGTGAAGGCGCATCGGGCGGACTGGCTGGGGGCTGGGGACTGGGGGGTGGGGGCGCATCGGGCGGCGACAAAGCTGGCGGCAGCAGCAGAGGCGTCGGAAGGAGCCGGCGCGGCGGCAGCAGGAATGCCGCTGATGCTGTTGGCGGCGGGGGCGGCAGCATCGCCCGTCAAGGCGGCGGCGGCCCGCCCTATCGCAGCGGCGCGCGCGTGCTGCTGCTCGGCTCAGGTGCTGATGAGCAATTAGGTGGGTACGGCCGCCACCGAACCGTCTTCCGAAAAGAGGGTTGGGTGGCACTTGGGGCAGAGCTTCGGGCGGAAAGGGAGAGGCTCTGGCTACGTAACCTCGGACGCGACGACCGGACGATTGCGGACTGGGGGCGCGAGGCGCGCCATCCTTATTTGGATGAGACGGTGATGGAGGTGCTCGCCACGACGCCACTCCTCCTCATCTGCGACCTTCGCTTGCCGCCCGGCTCGGGAGACAAGCTCATCCTGCGACGCCTCGCTCGGCTGCTTGGGCTGACGCAGTGCACCGCGCTGCAGAAGCGTGCGATCCAATTCGGGACGCGCATCGCCAATAAGAATGTGTGCGGGCAGGCGCGCCTCGGGGACGCGATGGATCTGGCCGACCTCGTCCACCCCGACGCAGAGTGCCTCAGCCGTGGCCGGCGCGGCACCGATGCCAGCCTGCCGCAGGCCCTTTCCAAGAAGCGAGGCACATGGGCCAGCGCGCGAGCCGCAGACACGTGAGGAGCAGCGCGCGAGATGGCAGACGCGCTGTCGCGCGTCGGTCGGCGGGCGGGTACTAGGTCGGAACTAGAGGCGATGGTGCATGGCGCATCGCGTGTGAGGGACGTCTACCGAGTCCGAGTCTATTCGGACGGCTCGCCTCGAAGACGAAGTTGGAGGTCGGAGGATCTCAGTATTTTGTGAATCAGTTTTGTTTCGGCATGCGCATGCTCTCAACATGTACACCGCAGAGCCACGTCCTCTACTGGCTACTCGTGCCGTACTCGCCACCTCTTAGTCATCATCCGATTTGGGAGCATTGCTGTAATCGGTCTTGAGACCCTTGAGGCGGGGCAGGTATCGGCGCCAGAATTTGGCCGGGTTGATCGTCCCGACCTTGTTTAGGTGCGCAACCTGGCGCAGGCGCCGATCGGCGGTCACCACCTCGATGACAGACTCGGTCGCCCCCTCCATCGCATTCTCGATGTATTCGTCAGCAGTCTCACGGCTCACACCGTCTGCATCGCCACCGTGGGTCACCACCACCTGCGGGTTGCTACCCTGCACGCTCGCCTTCTCACCACGGCGCCCGTCGAAGACGAGAACCGTGCGGGATCCACGAATGCCCGCCAGTTTGGCGGCGAGCTCATCACGGCCCTTTGTGACCTTGCGGTGGCTCATGAGGTTGTCGCCATCGATGAAGAGCACACGGTCACCCGGCTCGTACACGCGGCCCATGCGCGGTGGCTGCGAGACGCGTCCACAGCTGCGGCGCATGGAAGCCAGATCCAATGGCGCCGGGGTGAAGGCGTGGGCAGCCAGCAGGAGCAGCACGGCGCTGGTGCTCATATTTGATTGTTGAGACGTCGGATGTGCAGCTCGTTTGTCGTTACAAAAGTTAGGATTCTGCTTGTACCACTCTTATGTACCTTCGCGACGTGGCATCCTCAACAAAACATCGACGCAGTGCCCTCAGACGGAACACCAGCCCTTGGTCTTGGCCCCCTTATTACTACGCCGACACCTCAACAAGGTTTCGCTTTCGGCCACATTGTTCATTGACATTCAGAATGAATTCAACATACTACATAGATTGATCGATAGATCGGTCTGAGATCGGTCTTGATGTAGGCCAACACGCTGTCACCTATAAGAAACGTCGTCCCCGCGCGACCTCTCCCTCTGGCTCTACCGAGCTCCGAGCTTATCTTTGTATCTTTACTTTCACACTTTACTCACAAAAAGACCGTCTTCTCGCCTTTCTTCTGCAACCCGACCAGGTTCGGGCCGCGCACCTCGGACACCTTGAGTGGCCCAAGTCTCTGGCTATGCCCCTGGTGGCTCTGCTGCCGCTGCGCCTGCATGGCAACCGAATGCACGCGGCGCGTGCTGGCGCACTGGTTGCACAGATCGGTGCCAGCGGGCACCTGCGCAACTGCCATGCCGCCCGTGGTGCGATCGAAGCGCGTGGCGTATGCACGTAGGAAGGGCATGCCGAGGATAAGCAGGGGCCCGTATTGGGTTTGGTCGTCCATGGTGTCGAAGAGGGGCAGGCAGGCGACACCCTGTACATGTCGATGCATGGAATGTATTTCATCTGGATCATCTGGAGCAGGTGATGGAACAGGTACGTCCACATCGACCGCACCCATGTAAATCTCTTTGCGCACCGTGAGACTCTGCCCACCGACCGTGATCGTCAGGTCGGGCAGCGCCTCGTAGTAAGGGCCGTCGCACGTATCACTTTCCTCGAGATGTTGGAGGCAGTTGGTTTGGGTGGTGCACCCAGCCTCCACCTCGGCGAGCAGACGATTGTACACATCTGTGGGGAAGGTGAGGAGCGTCGTGCCGCTGTCCACGATTGCGGCGCATGGCGCCTCATCGCTGCACTGCACGACTTCCGACAGCACCGCCGCCTTCTTATCATCTAGTCGCACCTCATCCTCACGAAGCTTGACCGGATGGAGCGTGCCGCCTCGGCCAGCGTGCATCATCGCCTTGCGCCGGCCGCCTTGCATCGCCTTGTGCCGGCCGCCTTGGGCTGAGGCCGCTTCGGCGGCCAAAACGGTCGCCTTGGCCGTCTCAGCTGATTCGAGATATGTATAAGAATCGGACAGCGGAACAGGCACGATTGGGACGACGGCGCCTGACACGCCGATGTACGTCACGGGAGTGCCCCACGCGTAGTGCCCAAACGTGGTCAGCTGCAGATAGGGAGATCCCACATCCAGCTCACGCATTACCTCCAGGCGGCCGCCCATGCCATCGCCGAAGACGTTGAGGCCACCTAGGCAGACGGTGAACTCGTTAACACCCATGTCCGACAGGAACGCCGAGTGGTGCATCCCGTTGTCATTGCGCTTGCCCAGGCCGAGGATGCTGTCAAACGCGGCACCAGCGAAGTGCATGAGCTGCTGCTCCTGGATGAGCTGCACGTCGACGTGGTGGTGCGACGCGATGGCCCCCTCGCCTGTGAGGGTGGGGAAGAAGGTCACCGTCTCCAACGCGTCCTTGACCACCACGTCCCCTTGCCCGTACGAGAGGGTGTATGTGGCGTTGCCCTGGGCTTCAAAAGATGTCGAGCTCTTGATGTTGTAGCGCATGTGAGTCCGGCAAGCATGAGTGTCGCACATCGTCGACGTGACTACCAGGTTGTACGAGCCCGTGTCTGGCACCGCGCGCACCATCTGCGGCGGCGTGCCGATGCCCAGCGAGGCGGTGTAGACGCCGTTCTGGTTGGTCATCGGGATGCACGCGCCCGTCGATAGGTTACCCAACGCATGGAAATCCTCGGGGCTGGCCGCAGCGAAGGTTGTGCTCACCATGTGATACACGAGGGCAAGCATCTCCGATACGGATCGGTGAGAGTCCAACGCCTCGGTCGCGCGGGTATCCTTCGAGAGATCGCGCGATACGTGGGTGCAAGGTGAAGGGATCCACTTCGTTCGCAAGTGTCCATAAAAGGGTTGAAGGCGCCTACCGGTACGCTTGCGTCCAGTGCGTCTAGAGACATCATTATCTGTTCGTGGGGGCGGGGTTCCATATTTGTCTTTGTTTACCAGATCGGGGCGCCCTAACACTCTCTAACGCAACGCGCGGGCCACATAGTTGCAAACTAAGTCGTAAAATGGATAAATACGGCGGAACCTCTAAATCCTCAGGATCAGCCAGGACGCGGGAAACGGCTGACAATTGTCGCCGCAACATGTTGAGCGCATCCTATATCGGTCTGTGTCAACTGGTACTAGACTAGTACCGGTGTAATACCGTATCTGTGCTCACTGCTGTGAGTGTCGGCCGACGAATCTGGGTGCGGGTTACGCTCGTCTGCGGGAACGGAATTCGGAAAATCTCTCGTCTGACTCTGTCTTAACTCAGAGTCATGATTGTGTCCGACCCGCCGCTCAACGATTCGATGTACGATGATCTTTATTGACAAGATACCGCGGGCACGGCGTCGGCGACGCGACGCGGCACGGGGTCGTCACGGCGTGCTCCTTCCTCCTTGGCGTGCTCGCGACTCTTGCTCTCTCTCTCCTCTCTGGGGACTCTGCATTCAGTTTGTCGTGCGCGGTGTGGCGCCGTGTGGCGGCGTGGAGGGCGGCCCCGCGTTCGGCCGTTCTTGGTCCCCGCGGCGCGTCCCGCCCCAATCCCGCCCCGGCGCCCGGGCGCAACGGCGCAAGCGCCGGGTGCGGTGCGGGTCCGGGAACGATGTCGGTACGATCGGGTGACTCATCCATTCAAGAATCATGTGCGTCATATTTCGGGTCGCGGCGTCGGCGCGCGACGAATGATAAAAACGTGGAACGTCGAATGACCGCGCGTGCGCTTTACTGGCCTTTCGAAAACTGAGTCTGCAGTCTGAGACACTCGGGAGGAGGTGGAGACCGAACGCGTACGCGAAGCCCATCTCTCTCAATTGCGCACCCCACGCCACCGTGCGCCTGCACCTACGCAGCTTTGTCACAGCTGGCCTGAAGCTTGGCTTGGCTTGGCAACAGCGTGCAGCACCGTAAGCTGTAGTCCATGTGCTCCGGGGACCGGGGTCAGCTTCCGCAGTCGGATCGCCAAAAGAGTGGCGCATCGCCGCCGGCCGAACGCAATACACGCCGATGAGCCTGCCGAAGGTGGCCTGGCTGCACGGGCCCGCTTTCACCTGCCACCATCATCTGCTCCCGCGCGCTTTCGATGAGCTCGCCGGCAAACATCTTGGCGACCGTGGCCAGTAGGATAGCGCCGTTCTCTGTTGAGCTGCCCATGATGTCAGCCTGCAGGCGGCGCATTGCGGCACGCGGAAATTTCGAACGCTTCCAGTGCTCAAAGCGGTCCAGCTGTTCGGACGTTGCAGTGCGGACGAACTGCTCATACAGTTCGCCCGTCTGCGCGCTTTTCTTGCGGCGGCGCTGCTCAAGCAATCGCTGCACTTCGGCGTCCTCCTCGTCGTCACGCAACAAGTCATCCACGTCGTCGACAGCCTCCTGTGGCTCGCGTCTCCGCTTCGCCCGTTCCATGAGACCGGGAACCACGCGCCTCTTGCGCGCGCGCCGCGGGCGGGGCGGGCGGCTGCTCGGAGTCGCGACAACCACCAGCGCTTCTCTCGGCGTGTATTCATAAGTGGTATGAAAGATGACGATCATTTTTCTGAGGCCCCTCGATCGTGCTTGTACAGAGTCTAGAGATTCCGGTCGATTGAAATTGTTGTGAATTCGGACCTGTTTCGTCATTTTGCTATGGATGTCTCCGAGTCGATGGTGAAGCGCAAGCGTGGTCGCCCGGGCTGTGCATCGAAGGAGATAGACGTCGACCAGGCGGCCGAGAGATTGGCCACCGTCGGTCTCGTGTCGCCCTTCATCTCGTCGCGATCGCAACCTGAGCGCTCATTGTTACACGAAGCCGATGGGTCAGGCTGCGACAGTTTTGTGGGCAAGCGTGCATCCATCGAGAATCCGACTCCCAGTGTGCTCGTCCAGGATCAACTGACACCTCTGAGCGTTTCGAGTGATACATCTGCTGCGCCTACTGTTCGAGCTACGCCTACCGTGAACCATTCTCCCTGGTTTGAGCAGCGCAGCCAACAAGAGCCCATACCATTTGTGCCATTCGCCAGTAGCAGTGGCGCTGCCGTGAGGACGTCGCCCAACGTACGGCTGGACGCCGGCGGAAGCAAACAGCGGGCGTGCTTCATGTCCCAGCTGACGGCCCTCAGCGCGCGCAAGTCTATGTAAGGCTCAAGTGGAGTCAGCAGCCCGTCCAAAGCCAGGCGGGCGGGGCGACCGCACATTGCGACCGCAATGGAGTCACGTGGCCAACACATGTATAGATCATGACAGCGGCGGGCAGGTTCGATCGAATGTATCAAGTAAGTCCTCAGTCCGACCCGTTTTTAAGCTTCTATCTAGGGAAGCTACAGCCTTACTACAGCCTTAACTCTATACAGGGCCCGGTCGCTGCTCGGACCGAGCTGACCTGGGGCAGGGTGGCGAGGGAAATCGAATGCCAACTCGCGCAATTCCGAAGTCGCAACTCGCAAGGACGTGCGGCGTGCGCGCGGTCGGCCGGTCGCGGGATGCGGTGCATGGTCGATACTCGATTATAACGTTTAAACGTACGTCGTCCGACCTCCGACGATTAGTTTGCAAATGAAGGCTCTCAAGCTCTCTTGCTGCGCGGGTGTCTTGGATTCGTGCGCATCCAAGCCGGTACGGCGCCCAACACGACGCAACGGCTCAGCCGTGCCAACTCAGGCGGACTGCCTGAATCAAGACGACTGTTGAAACGGAACGGCCGAACGCTGCCTACCTATACGAAGTTGAACCCGCCAGGCTCGGTGCAGAGCGCGAGAGAGGCGACGTGAGATCCAGTTCGACCGCTCCGGTGGAACCCTCGATCCGTCATGCGTGAATATGCATGTCCCTGTGTCAGCCACGCCGCCCCACGATGGCGGGCAAGGAGCTCGAGCCGCGCAGCAGGCTGACGTCCTTGGGCAGCTCCCTCGGCATGGGCTGCGCCACCGCCGCGCGGCCGCCCGCTGCTGCGGCCAAGCCCTCATTGGCCATGCTCAGCAAGTCCTTGGGCTTCTCGCGCGAGGGAGGGGCGCGGGACTGCCCTGTGGGGGTCGTCAGCTTGGTCGTGCTGCTTCCGACGCCTCCGCCGCCTCCGCCACCGCCGCCGCCGCCGCCGCCGCCGCCGCCGCCGCC
>JWZX01003035.1:0-28954 GCA_001275005.1 Chrysochromulina tobinii
CCTGGTGCGAATGGATGCGTGGAGTTGTGAGGTGAAGGGTTGGTCATCGAAAATGCTCTCGTTGATGAAGGGTAGGTCGTTGCCTCGTTTGTGTGTCGTCTGCGTGCTGCATGCGTGTACTGCGTCGTGGTCTCTGGTGGCTCGGGTGTCAGGGTGTGGAAAGAAATCGGTGCAGTTCGAGTGGACGTAGGATTCGTCTGAGGTGTCGGGGACGTAGATTCGGTCGATGCGCGTGTGTGTGATGCCTGCAGCGTGCGAGTGGTGCGAGGTGAAGAAAGGGTTGGTGCCGTCTGAGCCGAGTTGTTGGCGTGCGACGTCAGTGAGTCCATTGTCGTCTGTGAGGTTGTTGAGGGTCTTGTATCCGTCGTTCTCGTAGGGTGTGGTGCACGCGGCTGGGCGTAGGGTGTCGAGCGTCGTGTCTGGTACGCAGTTCGCGTCGAGTCCGAGGATGGTTTTGGGATTGACCATCGCAGCGAGGGCGGAGAAAAAAGTGGTGCGCGCGGGGGTGGCTGATTGTTTCCAGTAATTATTCTTCACTTTGATAAAGTCTGTCCAGTTTAGTTTGCCGAGTTGCATGCTGGTGATTTGGGTGGGTGTGAAGGAGGCTTTTGTTGTGCCGGGTGGGCGTTGGCTGAGTGTGGCGGTGAGCTGTGCTGTGTTGGTGTGGAGCTCGCGTCCCTCTTTGGGTTTGTTGGTGCCGACTTTGGTCCACTCGGTGCCGAGAAGATCGGTGCTAGGTTCGGCTGGCGCGTACGCGCAGGTGAGTGTTCTCGGGTGACCTAGGACGTGCATTTTCGTCGAGATCGCTCTGCCTGAGAGATGCGCGGGGCGGAAGGTTGATTTTTGGATTCTGAGGATCGCGTCGTCGAGGGATTCCCCTGTTTTTTTCTCGATCGAGGTGTGGGGGATGATGATGGCGGTGCCCCCCCAGGAGGTTGCTTGGAATTGTTTCGGGGTGGCGTATGCGAGGAGGATGAGGAGTTGGTGCCCGCGGGCGATTTTTTCGTGCGCTTTTTTATCCTGTTGTTTGAGGTTGTGTTCTTGGATGAAAAGGGCGGTGATGGGTTGGCGTTCGTGTTCGGACGCGATGGCTTTGCAGCATTGGAAAAGTTTTCCTGCTCCTTGTAGTCCGTTGACGTTCTTGGTGATGTACCGGGGGCCCGGGTTTGGTTCGATGCCTTCTTCGGTGAGGTCTCGGATCCATGTGAGCGAGGGGTTGATGAGTCCGGAGAGGAGTGTGGTGAGCTCTTTGGAGTGGTTTCTTTTGTGTTTGGGTTTATTAGCGTATGTGACGGTGGTATGACCTATTATGCGTGGGTGTCTATGGGTGCGAGTATGTCGGGTGCCGTGTGTTTTTTCTCTTTGCGTGTCTGCGTTCACATGTCGGTATGGTTGGGGTGACGGGGTGGTGGTGGTGGTTTTGGTTGTGCTCGTGCGTGGTGCGTTGTCTGGTGTTGGATCGGCGAGTGCGCTTCGGCTGTCCATTGGTTCGGAAGCGGACTCGTGGTGGACTGGTTTCGGTGCATTGTGGTTTTGCGTTGGAGCGGTGTGGGAATTGTGTTTGCGTCTGTGTGTTTTTGTATTGCATGCATGCATTTTTTGATTAGTTTTTGTGATTTGTGTTTCGTTTTTTGGGTGTGATTGCGGTATGCTAATTTGGTACTTGCTCGAGGTATGGTACTGGGTATTCTGTACTGACGGTACTTGACACATCTGTATGATACTCCTGTATGGGTGTTTGCATGTACTGTTACTGTGGGTGCAGTGCGGGCGGTTGGGGTGCTGTTCTCTCCGTGTTGTTCGCTCAAGTGCGCGCGCGTGCGCGTTGCGTGGGTTGGGGCGCGGTGGGTGCCATTTGCAGTGTGCTCCTTGGTGATGGGCTGGTTTGGTGTTGCTGCTGGCTCGGGCTCCTTGGTGACTGGTTACTCCTCTTCCTTGTTGCGCTTCGCGAGCATGGCCTTGAAGGTGTCGATCGCGTTGGACGACGAGGCGCCGCGCTTGGGCGGTGGCTTCTTGCGGCAGTTCTGGTGCATGGCTGCGTTGATGTACGCGCGTTTGCGCGCGTCCGAGATGGTGACGTCTTCGTCGGTGCGCTGCTCGAGGAACTCGGGTTTGTTGAGCACGGCTGGGTGGTCCTTGGGGAGGGGGCAATAGCACTCGATGCACAAGTCGAGCTTGTGCGTGACCGTGTTGGAGAGCTCCACCTTCCAGTGGGCCCCCTTGATGGTGACGTGCTTGAGGTCCTCGAGAGTTGACTCGGTGTCGTGGGGCCAGTTCTTGTCGAAAGTGAGGCTGACGTAGTAGATACCGTTGGGGCACTTGGCGTCCGAGTTTTTGTTGAGGTTGGGCTTGAGCTCCCGGATGGCGAGGCCGTTCTTGTTGAGGATGTCGTTTAGCGTGATCTTGAGGACGGTGGTCGGGAGGCTCGGGGCGCTTTCGGGCTGGGTTAGAGTCATCCAGAGGCGCACCGGCTCTGGCGTCCATGCGAGGAAGAGAAAAGTTGCGTTGGTGCCAAGGTGGGAAGGGAACTTCTTGGGTGCGGGCATCGCGGTGAGGAGGTTGACGAGGGCTTGCGGGAGCCACGCGACGTATAGTCTGCGCTGCGTGTTGATCTTGAGCGTCACGTCTTCCGGCTTGAAGTCGCCCTTGGCATGCTTCATGACGTAGATCGCGATTTCGATCAGGATGTTGTCTTGGAAGTCCTTCTGGAAGGGATCCATGAGGATGTGGAATGGAACTGCCTCCGGGTGGTTTGCCATGATCGTGTCGAGGTTCAGCCTGTGGTATGAGGGGGGGCGGTTCTGTGGTAAGTTGAGGGTTGCGAGCCTGATTATACTCAAGGCGAGTCTCTGTTGCTTGGGGAGGTGGAAACGGGGCGGGCGGATTGCGGGGCGGGCTGATGGCAATGGTGAGGCTGGGCAGCAGGCAGGTGAGGGCCAGGATGATTGCCAGGCGTGTCCAGAGTGCGGGGTTTATGTGCCGGTTTGTCTGTCTGGGCAGATATGTTGGCGCGCGGCAGTCGGAAAGTGCTGGGGAAGCGTTGTGCATGCGCGTGTTTCGGGCAGGATGTTCATGGAGGGGAGGCGGTGTGCGCGTGCTCATGGCGGCGTACGTTACGGGTGACACGGGGTCGATCTCAGAGGCCACTGGGGCGGGAGAGAGAGGTTCCGTGCTCCCCATCTTTTAGAAAAAAGAGGGATTTATCCAGGAGCGCATACGTCCGAACCTCCGTGTCGTGCACGCGCACTGCAGCCAAGATTCTCGGTAGAACACGAGGGGGCTGGGCAATCATCACCTCGACCGTGGGTAGGACGGCTCCATCGACGAGTCTTCGCCCGGGAGCGAGCACTTCTACTGGGTCGATGGGGCGAGCGATCGATCCTCCATTTCCTACTGGGGCGATGAGCCGGGCAACGTGCACTACTGACCATACGTTCATATCGCACCGGGGGGCTTCGCCACGGTGCGCTTTCCTGCGCAAGGACCTCACCCGCAGGACGACGTCAACGGCAATGACCAAGAGTCGTACAACTCCGAGGAGTTTGAACGCTTTCTGAATCAACCAGTGCACGTCGACAACGGCCCGGTCGATGGACCTGTTGACCAAGCTGCTCAGCCACCTGCTCAGCAACCTGCTCGACGATGGGTGGCCAATCCAAACGCTGGACGATATGCACGACCCGCGAGGTTTCAAGATCACCTACGTCTTGTGCAAGCGGTCGCAGACCAACGAGAGCGGGACCTTGAGGACGTACGCCAGGGGCCACGGCCATTTCTGCTTGGTGAGCTGCCCTCGCAGCTCGACGATCATACTTTCCATGTCCGCGTGCGCCTGAGCCGTTGAGGCGATGCCGTTCGCAAAGGCCTCGCTGTACGAGACGCTCTTGGTGACGATTGCCTTCGACTTGGGTACCGTGTCATACGCTTCTTCAGGTCACTGGCGCCAGTGATCGTCCCATGCTCCCAACCGGCGGCGTAGTGAGCGCGTGTAGGGCGGCGAGCGCCGACGACGGGACCGGCGTCATCGGCATTAACGGTCGCATGTGCTCCGGTAGCTCTCGAACGCGAGGCGCGGCCGGAGGGGCTGGCGCCTGATCTTGGGCGGTTCACGTGGCGATCGAATTGAACCTGAGTCACAGTCTTGTCAGCGCTTAGCACCCCGTGCGTGGCGAGCACGCACATGGCTTCAATCTGCTGTTCGATCGGATCCCGCCTGGTCAGATCGCGGACGTAATTGTAGAGCCCCACCCCATCTCGCAAGTCGCCATTCGCAAACTCCTTGCGTTGCATATGATCGACGGCTTCGTAGGCGCCATTGAACAAGATCGAAGAATCTATGCACAGAGCCATGTTGTAAGCTTGGTATTCCATCATGCTCGCTGCGAATGCAGCCTCGAGCTCTTCTTTCGAAGCTTTCGGCAAGGCAGTCGTAACTCGCTTCATCGTAGGTGGTCCTTCCAGAATGTAGTTGGGTATGATCGGAATGGCCGTGCGCATGTACTTGCTCACGTCGTCCGACCATACATCGGTCATCGCGACCATTCGGTGTCGCGCGCGGATGCCATTGGTTGATGGTCCTCCCGGCTTCTGCAATTCGTAGATTGTTGGACTAGCCGCTTTTTGCAGCTGCTCCGCGGCTCCTGATCGAGGATCAGCCGCCACCGCTACCATCGTCGATAGCCGCTGAGTCGCCATGACTTCTGTGTGTCGTAGGCATGGCAATGGTCGTAGGCTGCCACTCTTGACCTGTGTCGGGCTCGACAGACTGCCCGGGCGACGATCCTTTGTAAGTCTAAGTGCAGTCTAGGATGCTAGAATCACTCCGCCGTGAGGACCTCTCCGGGCCACTCATCTCACAGCACATTCCACACACGATCCTTCCATACTGGGAGTCCTTTCCTAACATGCCGAGCTGCGTGGCAATACAGGGATTCGTGTAGTGAGTCGGGTACGGTCTACCCCGTAGACTGTATGGTATTCAACAAACATGACATCGACAATCGACATGTATCATGTTGATACATGTACAACGTCCGATCCTGTTGAGTCACAATTGTTGAGTCATCGGTGTGACATGGCTCATGGGTTTGCGTGATACGCATCAATTCTCAGTTCTCAGAAACGCACCGCGGCGCACGGGCCGAGGATCGTTTAGCCCGACCGGAGCACCGGACCGGTCCCCGCAACCTCAGTGTTAGCACAATGTTAGCACCCCGCCGTCCGCTTTTGTTCACGAAGCCGTCGCCCGTCCACGTTTGCAATTTGCATCTCCATGTAATCTCAAATTGATCTCCATGTGGGCGCACTGCCGGGCTGCCGGGCCTGGCGTGCCGCGTCACACAATATGAACTACGCGGCTGCGCTCAGAATCGCTGAATGCTGGCAAATTCGCGACCCTCCTCTGCCACGATGCTCGCCCAGCCACTCACCGTGCTCGCCAACACGCCCGCCGAGGCCTTCATCTTCTCTGCCACGGCGGCCGCGTTGGCCTTCGCCTTCTGCGCCGCCGGGGTCGCACTGGCAGACAAGATCTGCGTCTGGGCCACTAGCTGGTTGGTCACATCTGACAGTGTTCGGGTAGCCGCTCCCTGCTTGAGAGACGTGACGAGCGTGCTGGCGCGGACAGCTGTATCCTCCTTGAGCTGAAGCGCGTGCTCGGACACAGTCTGAAGCACGGGGCCCATGGCCACCTTCTTGGCAGCGTAGGACTCCTTGAGCAGCGAGCGCGACGTGCTAAACCATTGCTGCGCGGAGCGCCACAGCTCTGTGGCTCGCGTGCTGATTACCTCCTTGATCTCCTCCAACTCCGTCTGGATTGTCTTGTCCTGCTCCGGATCCTCGATTTCAATCTCCTGCGCTTTGTCGGCGATAACCACTTCGTGCAAGTCAACCGCTGTCTCCGTGACGTTGGCAAACTCGATCGTCGCGCGCACGGCGTTCTCGCCGAGCACGTCTAGGCGAAAGACCACTCTCGCGTCACTGCGCATCAACATTGCGGAGGTCCAAAATATCGGGGTCTCGGCTTTTGCGACGCTCGGGTTCTTTCAAACGGAAACGTGTGGAATAGAGAGATTGCGGAGATTGTACATGTACTTCACTCCAGCGAAGATTTCCCGAAACACTTCACTCCCTGCGGGATCGACGGATCCGATGGTGCCAGCTGCGGCACACGTTTCCCCGCCGACACGGCGCGATGTAGGCGCGATGAGTAGGGCTGTTTCCAAGTTAGTGAGTCTCCTCTCTATCTCAGTACTCAGACGGAACGCGGTTGGAACGACTGTCAATCAATGAAATGTTGGAACGTAGACGAACCCACAGCGCTAACGAATAGTCAAGCCTTGGGAGGCCTCGACATACCAATCACGTCATCCGAGGCTACTTGGCAAATTTGAGATCGAACTGAATGCGGCCTAGCTCATTCTTGTCCGGCGGATAAGCCGCCCGCCCGTACGGCTGTGGAACGACGGCCGAACCCAGAGGAACAAACACGGGAATGATCGGCGTCGCCGGCTTTCGTTGCTCGCGCATCTGGACTCGCATTTTGAACCCATAATGCCGTCCGGCGCTAGCCGGTGTGGGTCGGCTCGTGGGGGTCCTCAGGCGCGGCTCGTGCCGTCCAACCATCGCCATCGTATCCGGCGGGGCACACAGCCATCGAGCGAGGTTCTTGAGCAAAGCTTCTTTGGCTGCAACGTCAGCTTTGGTTTTGGCAGGCCGAATTGCGGCCAGCTGCCCTGCACGCCGATAGGCCGCAGCAGCCTCCTCATAGAGCGCGAGGCTCTCCGTTGCCGTGAGGTTGAGCAGCCTCTTGTCGCCCGTGAGCCGGGCGAATAGCGCGACCGCCATGGCTTCGCGACGATCGCGTTTGATTTGGTAGAGTTCCTCAGCGTGCGCAACCTCGTAACAGCTCATGAGCAGCCATCTCGCGGGCGTGTACCTCGCCGCGGGATTGGCAACTTCCCTCTCCGGGTTGGACGGGCCTGCTTCAAGCGGCAGCTGCTGGTTCCGCCTCAAGGTATTCAGATGTGCATCGATGTGAGCTCGGAATGCGTTGAACATGATCGACTCGCCCTCGGGATCCATCTGCTCAGGTTGTGAGGGCTGTGCGAGCGCGATCACGGCTCGTGTCCGGATGAGCATCCCGCTTGTCCGCACGCACGCGGGGGGCTGCCGCCGCGCGGACGGACGATTGACAGGCGCGCGGACTCTCCACGGGTGTGTTCCTGTGAAGAGTCGAGACCATCGAAAGTTTTTCCGCATCTCCCAACGAGCAACGTGATTGAGCAACTGAGGGGAGATACAAGCTGCAGCAGCTCCCGCGCCCGCCCTCCTGCCCGACGCCCGCCCGACGGCGAGCAGGTCCGAGCTCTCTTGTAGTGCGAGCTCCCCTTGGCGAGCTCTCCTGTCTGCCCGCGCGTTGGCGATGCGCCGAAGCCTCTGCGCTCGACGTCTCTCACGTCTCGGCCTCACTTGGTCGCAATCCCATGTCTCCAATTACTTGATGGCGAGAAGCTCAACGGTAAACACGAGCGTCGCCTTCGGCGGAATAACCGGCGGCGAACCACGATCGCCGTAGGCAATGTCGGGCGGGATGGTGAGTAGCGCTTTGCCGCCGACCTTCATGAGCTGCAGGCCCTCGGTCCATCCTGCGATGACACCCGAGAGAGGGAAGCTGATCGACTCACCGCGCTTGTACGATGAGTCGAAGACGGTGCCGTCGACGAGCGTGCCTTCATAGTTCACCTCGACGGTGTCCTCCCTGGTCGGTGATTTTCCGCTACCCTCCGTGAGGGTCTTGATCACCAGCCCGCTCTTGGTTTGCGTCGCGCCGGGCTCTGATGCGGCCTTCTTCAGGGCCTCAGCACCTTCAGCAGCGGCCGCCTCCTCCTTCGCTTTGTCCCGAGCGCGCATGATGGCCGATGCCTTTGGCATGTACTCGGCGAGAGGCACCTCGGGAGGCTCTCCCATGAGCGCCGCCTTGATGCCCGTGAGCAGGTCATCCACCTCCTCTTCAGAGCTGCCGTTCAGATTGCCGAGCTGGTTGCCAATATTGTAGCCCAACGCGTGAAAGGCTTTGCCCGTTTCGGTGAGGAGCGAAGCACGTGGGCCACCGCCCACACGGCGTGCATGCACCACATTCGGCTGGACAAGTCGGTTGCCGAGGGCGAGCGAGGTGAGACAAAATCGGTGCAGCAACATGATGAGAGATCGCGGCACGAATTTTGGGCGACGCGGAAAAATCTCCGATCAATCCTGGTCGTGCATACGCAGCGAGATTACGACTCCCAAACTCCGGGTTCGCCTGCAAAGTGCGTTCCTCCTCTACGCCCAGTTTCTGCATGCGTAATGAAGTTTTCTGTTGCGAATCGTTGCTCTCGCGAGAACGGCGCTGAACAGCGTGCCTGGCGTGCGAGGCAAATGCTCCTCGACGATTTTGTTCCCCCTGCACCAGCAAAGGGCGCTCCGACTGCGACGGCGACGGTGATGAGGAGGAAAGATCCGAAGATTTGGAAGTTCGTGATCTTTGGACAGATGGGCGCATCACGAGAGAGTGCCATACCTGTCCTCGTGCCCACAGCGCCAAAGAATGCTCAAAGCGCTCGATCGCAGAGCCAAGCACTGCCACAGGCACATCACCCACGGTATCACTCAGCTCCGCGTGTACGCGAAGCAGAGCAACGTCAAACTTCCCAACTCAGAGATTGCAGCGGTAGCACAAGCGTGGGTATGGCGGCTTGTCTGCCCGAGATGTCTATGATTCCAAATGGCGAGGCGGACCAAGGAACAGATTCGTATATGAAGCTGCCCATACTGGCGCCACCATCTTCACGAGCGGGTCAGATTGCATCCGTGCGTCCAGAGACTCCACTGACGGCGATCCGATCTAACCAGGAGGCAACCCTAGCCGCAGACTTAGTCGTATTCGACAAACAACTTCGCGTATTGACGGCGAGAGCAAAGCGCCACATGGCGACAGTACGACGCAACGACGCCGACCGTGACGGTGGTGAGTTCTCGATTCTCCTCGGCGACGTGGCTCAGCAACGAATCATCTTGAAAGGTGAGCTCCCAATGACAGATGTCCTCAACCATCGCTTTGCCCGTACGTGGACGCCGTATGGCGGCGATGGTGAGAAACGAATGCTGTGGACACCGCGGTTGGGCAGAGCTCCATGGGGGGGGCTTGGTGCACCAGAAGGGCCTCAAGGCGTCTACAGTCATTCACGTGGAGGGTCTTCACGTGGCCCTAGCGGCGATGGCGGCGGTGGCGGGCTTGATGGTGGGCTCATGGGCAGTGCCATGGACGGCAGTGGTGGCGGCTATCGCGATGGCGGCGGTGGCGGGCATCATGGCGGGCGCATGGGAGGTGCCATGGGCGGTGCCTTGAACGACGGCACTGGGCTTGGCGAATGCTATGGTTGTGATGATGGTTCTGAAGGGTCGTCACATGCTTCATCACGTGAAGGCTCTCCACATGGCGCACGTCGTGCACATGACGTTCCACTCGAGGTCATGCATGCACACGGCCATGACTGCAATAACTTTCTGTTCCTCCGGCTCCGCAGCACACGCAAAGACGAGAAGGGATGGCAACGCATCAAACAGAGCTTTGACCCGCACACTTCTGAGATCTGGTCCCAACGGGCACTGGCATCGGATTCGAAGGCCGTCTTCAATTCGCGGGAAGTCGAGTACAAACGCTTTGCTGCTGACTGGGCCATCGTGGGTGCTTCTGCGTCGGTCATCAAACTTGTTATGCGCAACGATGATGACGGCGGTAAGGACGAGGATGGCGACGGCATCCCCGACGAAGTGAAGGAAGTCGGGGAAGTGCTTTGGCAGCACCATCGCATGCTCTGCACCGTCTTCAGCTTTTACGCCGCTGTGCAGCAAGAGCTTTACCACCTGCACCTGAACGCATGGACGCTGTTTGCAAAAGAGTTCCAACTCGTCTCCAAGAATTCCAAGTTCTGCAAACAAAGCGACCTTGATAGGCTGTTTATTGCCGTGGACGCCCAATCGAAGCGACAAGAAAAGGAGGCCGAGAATGCGGCAATAAAGCGGGGTGAACATTCGCACAAGAAGCACTCCGTAGAAGAAAAGGAGAATGCTCTGAGCCGCACTGAGTTCCTGATAGCGTTGATCCACCTTGCGATCAACAAGTATGTGCTGACGAAGGCCGAGACCGATGTCTCCGACGCGTTGGATCGGCTCATCGGGATTGACATCACTTCTCAGCTGACGGACGCCCATGCCCACCCGGACTCCTTTCGGCGAGCATATCTCTACTCGCAGCCTGTCGCCCAAGTGTTCCAGTTTCACGAGGCATCGCTTCGTCAGATATTTAGTGCCATTGCGAGGTGTGGGGGCGTCAAGAACTCGTCGGCCGAGACCATGGACCTGAAGGAGTGGATGGCCTCATTGCACGCCATGGAGATTGTCGGTGCCGACCTCACCGACCGGGAGGCCGTTTTGTGCTTTGTGTGGTCTCGAATGGCCGTCGCCGATGCCACAAGTTTGCGTGGCGTGATCAAGGACTCCAGCCTCAAATTCGAGGACTGGCTCGAGGCGATCGCGCGGCTTGCCTGCCTCAAGGCGCTGCCAACGTGCCAGGAGATCCGCGACGCAGGATGCACGACTACGGGGGAGTATATGGATATGCTGCACGAGCAGGACGAGACCGCCTACTGTGAGCTGCTGAAAGGCAAAGAACGGAAGACGGAGTGGGGCGGCGTGCCCACACATCAGCCCTTCTTCCACACCCTTTCTCACATGATCGAGCTCATGATTTGCCGCATCGAGAAGAAGCTCGGGGTTACTGGAGGCGACATGCAGATCAGCGAGACGGAGATGGCCCGATGGATGAAGAGTGTCAAAGTGGTGTAAAGGTGCTGGGATAACTGGGACGGGGCGACGGCCGACGGGCGGGCAACGATGCCGCTGGTTTCCCTGGTTTCTAAGGCATTAGGGGCCACGATCATTTCTGAGCGTGGAAATGTGTGTTACGAATAACGTAACTATGAAACTTCAGGACTCTGTAACGGTTCAAAAACGTACCCCAGGACTGTACCGGTAGCGCGCGAGCGAGCGCCGCCCTGCGCGCTCGACCGCGCATCGCGCGCTTCGGCCGCCGGTCGCATGGCTGGAAGCCCAGACGAGCGTCTTGTCTACGTCATCTTAACTAACAATGCCAGTGGTGACTGGCACAGCTCCGAGCGAGGCTTGGCTCTGCACCGCGGCTGGCTACGGGCGATTTCGCCGGCAGACGTTTGGTTGCACTCAGTGAACCATCAGTTGTACAGCCGCCAGCTTGGTGTGCAAAGTGGCGCGCTGTACTTTAATGCCTTTCGAGATGCCGTCCGTACTCTCGGCCCTGCTCTTTGGTACATGGTCTGCGACGACGACACGCACGTGGATCCTGCGGCCTTGCGTGCCTTTGTGCAGAATGCCAGTGCACAAACTGTCTACGGTAATGTGTATGACTCATCGCGTTCGATGCACTGCCCGCAACCGAATGGTCGCAGTGCTCGCAGACGTGGCGGTTGGCTGACAGGAGGGTCGGGCATGCTCATTCCAGGGGCTGTCGTGCGACGCCTTGTCAACGACGATCGGGACGTCATGCGCTGGGCCAGCCTGGGAAAGTCATGTAAATGTGCGGACGTACCGTTGAGTTGTGCTCTCAATGATCTGATGCGAGCCGAACTCCCTTTGGTGGCGCGGGTTGCGCACACGCCGCAGCTGTTCCTCGATTCATGCTTGTACTGTGCCGACTTTCTGGTGCCACGCCGCATCGTCAGTTGCCATGCAGCCGATGCCTTTCGCCCTTTGAATCGCTACGCATCGGACAAGAAATTCATGGACTCGAGAGCGGTCAAGGGCAGCTTCGCTTTCCGCATCATTCTTCGTCAGACAGGACGCCTACAGCCGTACAAGTATGCATGGCCGGCCACGCAGAACCTGTTGGCAGTCGGTGACACGAGTCCGTTGGCCATTCGGCTGAGCAAGACCGCATTTGTCGACCGCATGCGTGCCGTGCAAGAAGACCTGTGCTCCCCGACCAGCTCGGCACCGCCGAGGTTGTACTGCACGCCGAATCAGACGGCGCACAACCTAACGCATCTGAGCGAGTCTCGGATGGCGCTCCGCGCGTTGAGGTGCATCGTTGGTTGACCGCTAAGAAGTACGGAGTTGGTTGGTCAAATCTCTAGAAAGACGCAGGTCAAGAGGTTAACTCATCCCGTCATCGGCTCAAATTAGCCTGAGCGAAAACACCAACGCTGCTCATCGTATCGCGCTTTGTGCACGATCGCGTGGTGTTGTGCGCTCTTGATGTGAAAAGATGTTTGGAAACCGCGGTCTCCTGGTAATTATCGATGAGCGTCGCACCCTGACTGACAATGAACATGGAAAGCGCTGTCCGCGTCATCGACGGGGTGTTCTCGGCCGACGCGACGGCTGCACTGCGAGCCCACGCACTCAGAACGTCGAGGTTGGACACAGAGCTCGCCGCATTTTACGAGCGCGGCGCTCCAACAAATTCGATTGAAACCGGCCTTGATAGTTTCTTGGCCCAGGTGGGCGACGCCGGCAGGTTTGTCGAGTATTGGCGCCGCTCGACGTGGGCACATGTGGCGCTGCACCGCGACATTGACGAGAAGCTTGCTCGTAGCGGCGTATACGAACATCCGACCCACGGCCATGTGCTGTACCTCGACGTTGGTCCCCTCGTTTTTGGACCAACCACAGTGCTCTGGCGTGACGGTGGCGGCCAGAGTTTTCTGACGACAGTGCCCGCGGTGCGCGGTCGCGTGGTTCGCTTCAATGGCTCGCTGCTCCATGCGGTTCCACGTCCTCACGACGCGTGGCTCGCGCACACGACCCTGGCGCCCGGGCTCGAGCGCAACTACTCGCTGCTGCCGCCTGAGGCGCCCGAACGAAGGCGCGATGTGCTACTCTTCAACGTGTGGGCGGAGCGGCCGCCCTCGGGGATCGAGCGCGGCCTTGCAGCCGACGAGCCTGCAAGCCCTCTCGTGCTCGCTGAACCCGAGGAGCTCTGGGAGGAGCAGCTGCCCCGAGTCCTGACGAAACAGAGCTCTTCACATTCACAGAGCTCCGGGGAGGAGCAGCTGCCCCGAGTCTTAATCGAGCCAGCGGCGCCGCACAAGGTTTCAGGTGCGATGGATGCGATGGATGCGGGCGCAGCGCCCGAGGCAACGCGCCTGAGGCTTGACCTGATGGGCGACTGCGTGCGCCGCGGGATGGATGAGCGCGTGCTCGAACTGCGCACGCACGTCACAAACGTCTCGGCGGCCTTCGGTACTCAACACGAAGCGCTCACGATGCATGTGCATCTCGTGCATCTCGTCCACACCGCCGGCTCGGCCGTCAGCTCAAGCGACGTCGGCGCGCCGTCCGGGGCGTCCGACGTGCTGACGAAACAGAGCTCTTCACATTCACAGAGCTCCGGGGCGTCCGACATGCTGGACGCGAGCGTGATGACGGCTGCGTGCAAGAAGGCGATCCTCTCCCCGTACTGGAGCGTCGCGCGCCAAGCCGAGCTGCTCAAGCTCGCGCGCGGCGGCGGGGACGGTATCGCGCCTGTGCTCGACGAGCTGCGCGCCGTCTTGGGCGCACCGGCAGGCGACGACGTCGGCAGGCGCACGCTGGCCGAGGACGCGCCCAGCACGGCGCCCAACACGGCGTCCGGCACGCCGCCCGACACGGCGCTGCCCAACACGGCGCTGGACCGTGCGCTGGCTGAGGTGCCGAACGAGCTCATCCTCGAGCTCGGGACGGCGCTGCTCGACCAGAACGATGTCCGCACTGCAGTCGCGCTGTTTGCCTACGCGGTAGGTCCGTCGGCCGCGCGCATCAGTGCGGTGCTTGCCCGAGGACCCTCTGGAGGCAGCGCCGTATACGCGGCGCGTGGGGCGCTGCTCGATACGGCGCGCGGGGCGCTGCTCGAAGCGCCCGCGACGACGCCAAGCCGAGCCTACACGGAGATTCGGGAGATCATGCGACTCGCCGAGCCCGCCGTGCCGCCCACGTACACGGAGGTTGCCTCTGCATGCGCGACTCGAGCCTGCTCGATCGGTGGCTGGTCGCACGCGGCGGGGCACGCGGTCGAGCGTGCGAGCTTGCACGACTTCGTCGATGGGCTTGGCGAGGCGTGTGCGGACCTACCGGTGCGCCTGAGCAAGCGCAGCAATAACGGCGGCATCGAGAAGATACGCATCCAGCGCAACGGTGCCTGGGGAGATACCATCGAGCTCGGACGTTTTCTTGGCCAGCCACGCCCCGGCGTCTTCGTGCACGAGGCCGTTGGGCTTGAGGAGCTGCCCAGCTGCCGCGCGCACCTCGCGAAGCACTACGCAGTGCCGGTGCTCGTGCCGCTCATGGCGGCGGGCGGGCCGACCGTCGAGGCGGGCGGGCCGAGACTGACGCACAACCTCGCGCCTTTAGTCGCGCTCACAGCCCACCACGGCGCGCATGTGGGCGGGTTGAGCATGCGTGCACGAGGCCTCGTCGTCGTCGTGCACGAGGGGCAGCTCGAAGTGTCGATCCTACCACTGTCTGCCTGGGACGTCGCCGTATACCTGTACCCTGAGCAGGTGCTCGCCGACCGCTGGAACGGCTCGACGGGTGAAGAGCTCGAGGCGCTCAAGACGACGCGTGTCGCGCACGACGGGTCGGCGTGTGCTGTACCGCAGAGCGCCTTCCCGAGCGTCGAGCAGATGCAGCGCTTGCCGGCGAGCGACTCGAAGCGCTTCCCGCTGCTCGCGCGCGGTTATGCGGCGCGCCTCTCGAAGACGATCCAAACCGGCGACGTGCTATGGGTACCCGCATGCACGCCGTACCAGCTCTGATGACCTCTGATGACCTCTGATGACCTCTGATTGCCTCTCTCATCAGGTACCCGCATGCACGCCGTACCAGCTCTCGCCCACGGAGCCCGTCGTGTTCACGTCGATAGAGGTCGGGCATGAGCTGGGTGATGCGGAGAGCCGCGGCATCGGGCGCGGGTGGGCGTGGCGCTGGGGGCAGGGGAATGCTTGGGGGGGCGAGGACCACGATGAGCTTTGACGTTTTTGAATGTTCCGGACGGGAGTCCATCCACTTTCTCTCTGTTATCGCGGTCGGGGATGTTGTATCGTATAGTTTGGTATAATAAACCTCCTGAGAGAGGTGGTGGGAGGTTTGCCGTTGCCAGTGAGGCTATGGCGTACCTGGCGCCGCTCGTTCGCGGTTTCGTCAGTTTCGTCAATCGCTTGACGAACGCGACGGAACCCGAGCTTGGCGCGCGCCCGCTCGTTTGCGGTTTCGTCAGCCGTTAGACGGGACTGACGAAACCCGAGCAGGGCGTCCCACCACCCGCGACCCAGGGCAGGACCTTCAGTCCCATCCGTCCTGCCGGGGTGCGTTCTTGGAGGCTTGAGCCCGTCATCGTAGATGTTCGACCCGTCCGGCGTAGTCGTAGAGGTCGCCCTTGGCAGGAGTTTGGCCCGTAGACCACCAAGGCGCCGGTGTCGTCTCATCCGTCGTGGGGTGTCGAAGTCGCCCTTGAGTCTAGATTGTCGTGTGCCGGATAAGGAGGTTCACGCTAACCGACCTACCTTCCTCCCTTCCCGGCTTCGAAGACTTTCTGCGCTTGACACCCGTTTTCATCTGGGCTGCGTAAACCTGTCGATGGCTCGTGGAGCCCGTCCGCTCCGCTCAAGAGGCGTCGTCTGTCGTCACATCAGACGCGGAGCGCACATCTTCCTGACTCGTCGTTTGACCGCCGCGTCAATCAAGGCCCCGGCTACCGTTGTGTGAGTAGCGGGGTAGTGATGACCATCGTATTCGATGATGTAGGTGTGCTTGGACAGCTTGCTCGACGCAAAGCTGTGTTCGCCTATGTAACCTACGACGATGCGTTCCGAGTTAATTCCGAGTACTCGTTTCCTTCCCATCCCCAGAAGCTATTGTGGACTCGAAGCTGCTGTCCCATGATATTCCAGCTGTCGTCCCCCAGGTGGGAGACGGCTAGTCCGTCTCCGATGTCGAAGACGCGTTGCTGGGCTTCGGGTTCGGCCGCCGTCGAGCTGACCCCTCCTGTGTTAGGGGGGTGTCGCGCCTTAGCCTGCGCTTAGCCACCGCTTTCGGGGCGTCTTTGTCGCGGGCCGCCCGCGTCGCCTTGGCCTTGATCGCCTCTTCCGAGTCGATGGCGTTGATGGTGGCCTGCGTCTCGGCCAAGATGCCCTCCGGGTCTACCTCGGGTAGCTCCGGCGGGATGGTCCCTCCCGTGGTGATCCGTGGGTCCGTGGCCACATGTCAACGTAGTCGGCGTATTGCGTCGGCTGCATTCGCGCATAGATTCGCATGGCCTCGACCGTTTTCCGACGCACTAGCGATTGGATGACTCCCTCGACCTCATCCCGCTTGATCCCCTGTTTGTCTCCGCGCCGAGTGAAAAGCCTCGTGGCGAGGGTGATGCGGCACGAGTGCCACGTGCGTTGAGCGGCTTCGGCCGCGCTCATGACCATGTTCAGCAGGACGCGAAGGAGGCCGTCGGCCTAGCTGCCTGTAAGCGGCCTGCTGTCGCCCGTCGGCGAAAAGGCGGGCCATAGTGCGCGTTCGCTGATCGGGCAAGGGTGAGCTTCTTCCCACTGGCGCCATCGCCATGCGAAGTTGAGCGAGTTGCGGTCGTCGTACCTGAACCACATGTCTCGTGCCCCCCATTCGATGTTCAGCCGGTCGCACTTTGAAGGTGCGGATCGGCCACGCAGCGGGTCGCCGTTCTTGCGTGAGGTGACCGTAGCTGCTGTGTTCGGCAGATCGTTGCCGCCCGCGTCCACCCAGTTGAAGTTAGTCCGCCGTAAAAAGGGTGTCCCCTTTGAACGACGCCGTCCACTCGTCCTTCCGGGCTCCGGTGGAGATGGCGTGGCAAAATGCCGTTAGGACCGCCATTCGGAGCGTGCTCGTCCAAGTGACGAGTATCGAGCCGATTTCGAGGAGTGAGACGATGGCCATCAGGTGTTCCGTCGTAGAGGGCTGCTTGAGGGTGCGAACGAATGCGTCGTCGCCCCAACGTGCCTTGTGTCGAGCGCAGATGCCTTTGAGGACGGACCGCACCTGCGCGAGGTCGGCAACGTATCTTCCAGAGGATATCATGATTCGTCGCCATTCGTATGTGCTCTGACCAGTCGTGCGGGACGGTGCAAGCTCGGTGTTTTGGTTGGCAATGCCAGCGCACGAGAACGTGATCGTAGTAACGTTGCTGGGCGCCTTGTCGTCGCCGCTGACGTTCTAACATGGCCGCAACCAAGTGTTTGCTTGCGTCATCTCAACATCGTCCTCGCCCTTGTCGCCTGGGTCCAACGGGGCGGCGGGGTTGCGGTCGTTCGTCACATGCCGTAGATCGGCCTGTGTAGGTGGCAACAAGGGCGACGCTCGGAATGAGCGAGGTGCGCGTGTGTGCCGTGCCCTCGCTCGCGTTTAGCTCGCGTTGCCGTATCGAGCCTTGTTGCTTGGAATTCGGCGGAGTTTTCCCCGGCCTGAATCCTGATGTAAGAAGTCCCCTTTCGGGAGCTTTCCTGACGCCCGTGGTGCCCTTGCACACAGGGCCGCGCCATCGTCGCCCGCAGTGCTCTTCTCACGCGGAGGAACGGTGATCGTCTTTGTTGCCGCCCGCGGTGCCTTGGCATGCAGGGGTGTAGTATACAAGAGTTGCCCGCGTGGCGCTCGAGGCCCACAGAGCGCGTTTCCGGTCGCCCGAGGCGCCTGTAGCACGAGACGCCAATAGTTAGGAACGGGTCGTGCCTGAGTCAAGACCGATGCTGGTGCCCTGACGTTGCCGCCGGCGAAGAAGTGTCAAGCAGTGCAGGTACTCTTCTCATCGGTCGCTCGTCTGGCCGATTTGAAGGCGGCGATCATAGTGAGGGCTCGGTTTTCCCTATTGAAGCCTCGGTTTTCCCTATGTAAGCCTCGGTGTTCCGATCTTAGGCGCGGACCGCCGATGGCGTATAAAGAACGGTGGTGCTGCTTCCTGCCACGAGCAGGTGCCCTGTACCTTGGCTTAGATGCTATTCGAGAATAGAGTAGGTAAAAGCACGCAGAGTTTGATACCCGCAGTGATTAGAGTGACAACACGCAGGGCATGGAAGTGCCCGCAGTACACGTGCAAGCTCGGTGTCGTGGTTGGCGATGCCAGCGCACGAGAACGTGATCGTAGTAACGTTGCTGGGCGCCTTGTCGTCGCTGACGCTCTGAAATGGCCGCAGCCAAGCGTTTGCTTGCGTCATCTCGACATCGTCCTCGCCCTTGTCGCCTGGGTCCAACGGGGCGGCGGGGTTGCGGTCGTTGATCATGCCGTAGGACGGCCTGTATAAGTGGCAACACGGACCACGCACGGAGTGAGCGAGGTGCGCGTGTGTGCCGTGCCCTCGCTCGCGTTGCCGTATCGAGCCTTGTTGCTTGGAATTCGGCGGAGTTATTCCCGGCCTGAATCCTGATGTAAGAAGTCCCCTTTCGGGAGCTTTCCTGACGCCCGTGGTGCCCTTGCACACAGGGCCGCGCCTCCGTCGCCCGCAGTGCTCATCTCACGCGGAGGAACGGTGATCGTCTTTGTTGCCGCCCGCGGTGCCTTGGCATGCAGGGGTGTAATGTTCAAGAGTGCCCGCTTGGCGCTCGAGGCCCACAGAGCGCTTTTCAGGTTGCCCGAGGCGCCTGTAGCACGAGACGCCAATAGTTAGGAGCGGTTCGTGCCTGAGTCGAGACCGATGGTACCCTGACGTTGCCGCCGGCGAAGAAGTGTCAAGCTGTGCAGGTACTCTTCTCATCGGTCGCTCGTCTGGCTTATTTTAGGCAGCGAGCATAGTGAGCGCTCGCCTTGATACCTGTAAGCCTCGGTGTTCCGATCTTCGGCGCAGACCGCCGGTGGCGTATGCCTGAAGAACGGTGGTGCTTCCTGCCACGAGCAGGTGCCCTGTACCTTGGCTTAGATGCTATTCGAGAATAGAGTAGGTAAAAGCACGCAGAGTTTGATACCCGCAGTGGTTGGAGTTACAACAGAGCAGGGCATGGAAGTGCCCGCAGTGCGCATGTTTGCGGCGCTAGATGCGCGCAATGTGGTGGTGTATTGGGGGGATGAGTCCGTGGTACGGTTCAACATCTTCTTGTCCCCGTACACCACACACGGGTCACCCACTCTCCTCCCGCCTGGGCACGTCGCATGTTGCGTCGCCGCATGCATGACGCATGCAGGTACGCTGCGTCGAGCGCTAGTCCCTGCACGTGTGTTTACGACCGAAAGGCCGTCAGTCATGTCGACGTCCAGAGGCCGTCCTATGCGAGGTACGCCCGATGGCGTGCTGCTCGTCCGGGCGGCCACAGCTTCAGCTGGGCCGCCATCTCGGGGAGCGCGGGGTTATGGGATGGGAGCGGCCGAAGGTCGTATAACATGGGACGGTTGAGAGAGCCGTCTTCCGCAGCGCACGCCGTGGCGGCGTGCTGCTCGTCCAGGCGGCCACAGCTTCAGCTGGGCCGACTTCTTGGAGAGCGGTGGGCGCGGCCCTTGGGCACATCCACCTGTTGTTCGTCGTGAGGCCGAACTTTCGGACCCATTGGAAGCCCCACTTGTCAGCGCTCTCGGTGCCGCGTGGGATGCCGGCTTCCTGCGCTGCAGCCGCGTCGATGACGCCGCCGCGCAGCAGCTCGGGTCGATCTGGGAACAGCGCGTAGGCGGAGTCGTTCTGCGTTAGCCGTTCCGCGACGTCGTGCGCAGCCTGTACCAGTCGAGCTGGAGGCCGACGTCAAAAACCCAGCTCGAAATTGCTGACCGTCCTGGTCAGTTCCTCCCGCGAGCCCGTTTCGAGCCAGCTAGGGGCTAGGTTTACCCCAGCCGCGTCGTCGAGAGAGTATGCGTGCGCCATGTTATGAGTTAGAATGGCCGCCTGAGTCTCATCGTAGTGGCCGTCCTCACTCGCAATAGGTACCACGTGGGCGATACCTCGCCGTGCATTGCCGTGGTTGTCTCCCATGCTCGCGTAGGGCATCCCGTGGGCGATGAAACTCGTCGATCGCCGCATCGTCGCTCGCCGCAACGTCGATAATCATGCTCCAAAGGGCGATGGTATCCTCCTCGCCGAGCGCGTCGATGTCTCGACGGCATTGGTCTTGGTCGCGAGCTGACGTCTTCGTGCGATCCAGTGGCGAGAGGGGGTCCGGTCGCTCGTACCCCTGTCGAGCCCCCGCTGCGAACTAGGGGTGTTGGCAGCCGGAGACGGTGGTGTGGACGGCGGTGCGGGTGCCCGGGGGAGTGCCTCTCGTAGGTCGAGCTGCACCGCTGCCAGTTGGCCGGTAACGGCCGTAGGCGCAGACGTAGTTGGCGTCGTTAGGGCACTCAGCTGCAAGAGGACCAGGGCGTCGACCGTAGAAGCCTCGTCGCGGATGCTGTCGCGCAGGATTCGCATCCACTTGTAGCAGTTTCTTGTGCTGCACCCGCGTGCTTTGGCGGCGTCCTCCGGAGCGCCGTACCTCTCAGGTCGCATGATGGGATGATGCATAGACACGCCGCCGTAATTCCTTTGCATGACCTGTACGTGTCACTGCTGCCGTGGCCCGTGTGTGCGGCCAGCGATCTGGCGCGTCGCGCAGCTTCCTCGTCGTTGCCATCGAGCGCCATGTTGAGGTAGGCGAGGAGCGACCGCGTGTCCGGGTGTGCGATCGCCATGTTGCCGGACATGGCGAGATTGTGCGTGCCCCTCGACGTCGAGTGCATGCCGCCGACGGGTGCCTTGTCTTCGGACGCGTCGGAATCGTTCAGGTCGAGGCGCTGCAGCTGCTTAATTTTAGCCTGCATGATTTTGGCCTGCATAGTTTCGTCGGCGGCGCGTAGTGCGTCCCGCCACGCGTTTATTGGCGCGTCTCGATGAACTCGCGGCCGTTGCGGCCGCTCTCGTTGTGGGCAGAACCCTTGACGAAATAGTCGTCCGGGAGAAGAAGCACCCACTGGTTGAGTTGCTCGTGGCGCTCGTGCCCCTCGCCGTTGATGAAGTCGCCACACGCGATCCAGACGTACCAAGTGCCTGTTTCTGCGTTGTCGCGGGCCCCCTCGTAGATGACGTCCGCAGGTTCGAGGATGCGCTTATCAATCGGCAGGGCGAGGATCTGCTCGATGATGTACTTTCGAGCCTTTGGCATCGCCTTGTCTTGTCTCCCTTGATGCTCACCGGGGGGTAGCCTCCGGCTTCGAGGTCGATACACAATTTTTTGTCAGACGAGACGCATCAATGAAGAAGTGCACGCCGCCAGTGTTGACCTCGGGGTGCAGCGCGAGTCCACCGAGTGTGAGGTAGAGGATGTCCTTCATCGTGATCGCGACCTTGTTCGCGAACTCGTGCCTGTTTAGCGCCTCAGGCAGCATGGATGCCAGGAGACTATCCGGTTCGAGCAGCACGACTGCACCGTCGTTGCTGCCCAACGCCTTGATCTTGTTCGCGTTGGACGTCGGGTTGCCGACGAACTCGACGTGCTGGCGCGTGGCTGAGGATCTGATGCTGCCATGATATTCAGGTTTTGGATGTCTGCAGGAGCACAAAGCGGGGGAGCGGCTGCTGAAAGGCCAATGTCCTGTCAGCCGTCGTACCGTCTTGAGCTAGATTTGGGAGGCCCTGAGCAATTCGTCACTTCCACAGAAGGAAAGTTGATCGAGCTGCCTTGGGCGATTCGTCAAGGTCGTTACGGAAACCCCATGCGCGTGGGCGATGCGCGTGGGCCGGACCGTAGTCCATCGCTTCAGTAGTCCTCTCCCCCTTCCCCTTCCCTCAGTATAACCGCGTTAAAGCCTTAACTTTGAATGTCCGAGGCCGCTGGAGGCCTGGAGCAGAGCGAGCCTGGGCCATGCCCTGGGCGCGGGGTTGGTAACGTACTTTAAGTTTTTATGTGACCGCGGTTAATTTGGCGTGGGACCGCGATTGATATGGGACCGCGGTTAATCGAATCCGCGGTCCGCGCAAGCGAACCGCAACCCCCGGGGCCATTCCTCGGCCCACACGACAGGTCAGCCACACGGCAGCCGACTCAAGTGTCAAGAGAGGCCACCGGCACGCGGGCCACCGCCAGCGGGTATCTAGTACCTATCGCGGCGCCACCCTCCTTGGACCTTGCCCTTCCTGCCCGCCCTTGACGCCCGGCCAGATTTTTCTTCTGACTTTATTTGAGATTACTGACAGTAAGGAGGGATCCCGTCGGGGTCCATAACGCATAAGGAACCTCCGTCCGCGCACTCTACGCACACTGCGCACTCTTGTCGGATTATTGTCGACGGCCGGCCAGAACCGAGTGTAACGTTACATGTAAGTCCCCATGCATTATCACTAGCCCCCGCGGGCGCCGCCCCTTCCGCCGGACTCGTCACACCACCCCTTATTTTCTTCGTTGCCGGATGCAAGCAACCTGCTCGTGGCCATTTTGGGCAGCTTTCATCGAGCAGGATGAGAACTCACAGCTCATGGCCATTTTGGGCAGCAGACATCAAGGCGGTCCAACCGTCGGAATTTGCCTGATTTGGGTCCCTCTTCGCCTCGAGCAGGACGAGAGCAACCTGCTCGTGGCCATTTTGAGCAGCTAAGATCAAGGCTGTAGACCCACTTGGCAGTTGAGTGTCCACGACGGCGCCCGCCTTGAGCAGGACGAGAACGCACAGCTCATGACCCTTCTGGGATGCTACAATCAGGCCAGAGCGACCATCGTCTGCTGTATGATCAACTACAGCCTTGGCATGGATGAGCAAGCTGGCAGTCAGCGCATGCCCGCCGCAGCAAGCAGCAAGAAGTGCAGTCCACCCTCCCCCTTCATCCGGATCTGTTGCAGTCCGATTCGGATCCGCCCCCGCCTTGAGTAGGACGCGTGCAACCTGCATGTGGCCATTTTGGGCAGCAAACATCAAGGCAGTCGCGCCGTCGGAACTTGCCTTATTTGGGTCCGCCTTTGCCTTGAGCAGGACGAGAGCAAACTGCTCGTGGCCATTATTTGCAGCCAACATCAAGGCGGTGAAGCCGTCGGACATTTCCTTATTTGGGTCAGCCTTCGCCTCGAGCAGGACGAGAGCGACCAGCTCGTGGCCATTATGGGCAGCGAGCATCAAGGCGGTCGCACCGGCGTTGTTCTGAGCGCTCAAGACGGCGCCCGCTTCGAGCAGGGCGAGAACAACCTGCTCGTGGCCATCTTGGGCAGCGCACATCAAGGCGGTCCCGCCGTCGGTCAGTGCCATATTTGGGTCCGCCTTTGCCTCGAGCAGGACGAGAGCAACCTGCCCGTGGCCATCTTGGGCAGCGAGCATCAAGGCGGTCGCACCGGCGTTGTTCTGAGCGCTCACGACGGCGCCCGCCTCGAGCAGGACGCGAGCAACCTGCTCGTGGCCATCTTGGGCAGCGTACATCAAGGCGGTGAAGCCGTCGGGCTGTGCCTGATTTGGGTCCGCCTTTGCCTCGAGCAGGACGAGAGCAACCTGCTCGTGGCCATTTTGGGCAGCGAGCATCAAGGCGGTGAAACCGGCGTTGTTATGAGCGCTCACGACGGCGCCCGCCTCCAGCAGGACGCGAGCAACCTGCTCGTGGCCCTTTTGGGCAGCTTTCATCAAGGCGGTCACGCCATCGGGCCTCGCCTTACTGGGGTCCGCCTTTGCCTTGAGCAGGACAAGAGCAACCTGCTCGTGGCCATTTTCGGCAGCTCTCATCAAGGCGGTCACGCCGGCGTTGTCCTGAGTGCTCACGACGGCGCCCGCCTCCAGCAGGACGTGAGCGCACGAGTCATGGCCAGTCTCGGCAGCCACCATCAGCGCCGTTTTCCCGCTCGGGCCGACTGCGTTCACGACCTGCCCCGCGTGCGCGAGGATAGCCAAGACAACTTCCAGCCTGTCCTCCCTGATCGCATAGTCCAGAGCGCTCACGCCACGATCGTCCCGGCAGGTAACGTCCGCCCCGCGCTCGAGGAGGTCCTTCACGACTGCAGCGTGCCCTCCGTGCGCTGCGGCCATAAGCGCACTCATGCCGCGGCCGTCGGCCTGGTCGATCAGCTCCGGCGTTTCGTCGAGGAGCGCTCGAAGCTCGTCGATCTGCCCAAACTGCGCAGACTGCACGTGCGGCAGGGCTCCGAGCATGCCTCCCACTGACGGCTGCACGTTTGGGAAGGGCCACAGCCCAATCTTGCTATCCGCGAGGTTCAACTCACAGAGGCGCAAGGCCTCCTCCCGCTCGGGCAGGCGGCGGCCCCCAAACGAGCGCTGCAGCACCCCATCGACCAGGCGCCATCGGAGCCGCCGATTCCATCGGTCCACGTCGGATCTCGGAGGAAAGTACCCGCCGTGCTCCATGTGGCAGTGAGGGTGCGCATCGCTGCCGCATGCCTGAAAGCACAGCCAGCAGAACGCCACGTGGCAGCTGCTGCACGACATAGCGATGCAACCGTCTGGATCCGGGTCGCAGAACACCCCGCAAGATGGGCAGCTGAGGTTCAGGGCCTTGTGGAGCTCTGGCTGAATCGACTCGGGAGTGTTAATCTCTGCCTCGTCTGGCGCCTCCGTCGTCTCCATCGTCTCGAGGTAGAGCCGCAGCCCATCTCCGAAGAGGAGGGGCTCAACCATGCTGCGGCAAAAGGAGAATGGCTGCTGGTGTTCGCCGAGGCAGTCGAGGGCGCCATTCGAGCTGCGCAGCTTCGCCAAGCCAGCGAGGCTGCAAATGTACCCCTGAAGGCATGCCGAGCAGATCAGGTGGCCCTCGGGGCAGGCGAGCCCGCGGCGCGTGCTGACCTCCTCGAGGCAGATGAGGCACAGAGCTCGCGTGGCGGCCGCTTCTATAATGGGCACTGGAGCGCCAGAATCTGCTCGTTCGGCGTCGCGTAGTGCAAGCATCGCGTTTTTGTGCTGGTCCGGCCCACCGTGTGAACGTTAACACGACAGACGCGAAACCGGTGCGTGTGCACCATTCACAATGAGAAAGTAGGGTCTGGTCTGGAGACCTCTCTCGTCGTGACGTGTCCGAGACTCTCACGATCGAGGCAATGGCGAGTAAGGGAAAGTGCATCCACATTCCTGTGAACATTGGGGCACTCGCAAAGGCAAGTGCAGTGGCAAGGGCCTCTAACGATGCACCACGCGGGGGGACCGCGACGAACGACTGAATGACTGGCCGTGCCTCTCCCAAACTTGTAAGTTGTGTTTCAAGTCACACAGACACACATTCACATTCACACTCACACAAAAGTTGTGTGCCGCGGTTCTCCGTCGGCTCGGAGTTTCCGAGTGCTTCGCGATCGATCGAGGCGACACCATCGCGTATTGACCGCGGTGCGCTCTTGAGGCGCTCGGTCAGAGTGATCAAAGAGGTTTCCGTTAGTCTTTCACGCATGGCAACAGGCGGAGCTCAGTTCAGCTCCGCTGCCAGCGAGATCAGACTACTGAAGGAGGACGCAGTCGAGGACGCGAGACGACTGGCCAATGACACTGTCACGCAGCTCAAGGCACAGCTCGAGACAGCCCAGGCGTTCGCCGCAAAGGTGTTGTCAACACTGCAAGGTGCTGGCACACAACAGGCAGACGCAGCATCACGAGATAGAGGAGTTGAAGCCGAGGACGTCACTCTCGAGCTCCTTGCGGACGAGGACGGGAGCCCGACGGAGGAGTGGCGCATCGTCGAGTGGATCAAGGGCGTGTGCGTGCATCGCGCGGTCGCGGCGGCGCTGCTAGCCCCGCTGACAGCTGAGCAGCGGGCCAACGACCCCGGCGCTGCCTTGGAGTACGTCAAGGGCCTGAAATCGCGCGAGCAGGTCGCCCAGCTCCTCGGCACGAGGGCCTTTCTGGCCACCGTGGTTGATATGGTTTGGAACGAGGTGCGTACGCTGCAGAGTGTGGGTGCGGCGACGAGCAAGGACCTGGAGAGCAAGTTTGCCGGAGCGGTGGCGCTTTCGTACTCGACCCTCGATACCTTCTTTGGGGGCCTCGAAGGCATTGTGGGCTCGCCCAATCCCAAGGTGCTTGAGGGGATCCGGAACGACCACTTGAAAGGCCCCGGCACCGAGTCGTCCGACGTCTTCACCACGAGCAACTACGGCGTGGAGACGCAGTCGCGGATCGAGTGGCATTTCGTGGCAAGTGCGGATGTGACCCCCGAGCAGCTTCGTATCCCGTGCTGGCCGATCGAGTCCGCGGAAAAGTTGCCCGACAGGACGTGCGCTCGGCGGCGCCGCTCTCTCGAGGCACTGGAGGTGGCCGTCGCCGACAACAACCGGCATCTTCGCGAGGCCAACCAGCCCGAGATGATGTTGGAGGAAATCATTGCCGCGTGTTTATACACGGGGCCGATGTTTGTCAAGTATAATGCTCTGCTCCGCGGCCTCGCCTCCGAGATTCCTTTCCTGTGCAACCAGATGGTGAGCCTCTGCTGCCCCAAGGACGTTGCCGACGCGTACCTCGGCTCGACGCCGCGCGACAAGCTCTTCCTGGTGGCGGCGGGCAAGATCACCTTCGAGTTGGCCAAGCAGTCGCTGAACAAGTACACGACGACGCTGCACGCCATCAACTCGTCGATCATCAAGCTGGGCAAGCTCACCAAGGCCATCAAGGTCTACCGCGGCATCGCCGGGATGAAGCTCCCGAGCGAGTTTTGGATCCCGAACGAGTTCGGCGTGCGAGGCGGCGTCGAGAAGGCGTTCATGTCGACGACCACGGAGCAAGCAGTAGCCATGGGGTATGCTTCGGATGGCCGGGGCGAAAAAGCCTCCATGGGCATCGTGATCGAGGTGCAGCAGGGCATGGTCAATCGGGGCGCCGATATCAGCCGCCTCTCGCAGTACCCGCACGAGAGAGAGATCCTGTGCGCGCGCACCGCCTCCTCTCTGATGTGCCAACCCGTCCCCAATTGCATCTCTATGCGGTCCCGCCGCTGCGCACGCGCTTGCGTGTGCATCCTAACGCCCGATTGCATGCCGGATCGCTCTCGTTCCCGTGCATGGCATGCGCAGCTTTGGGCCACTCACCGGCATCGAGGTGCTGCGCACACGCATCGATGGTTCGGTCGTCGTGATCGAGTGCAGCTTCTCCATCAACCTAACGGCGCTCACGATTGAGCAGGTGCTCGGCAAACGGCAGAAGGTCGTGCGTGACATGGTCGAGCAGCTGCGGCGCGGCGCGCAGCGTGATGTCGAGACCAATCCGGCGTGGGTGAGACTCCGCGACGCCGACGGCCGCTGCCCGGCCGTGGATCGCTTCTTCGAGGGCATGCTCGCGCCCCTCGCCGAGCACGAGGTGACGCACTACAATGAGAACGGCCCGCTCGGTGACGCCATCCAGGAGGCGGTGGCTCTCGCCGATGGTATTTCTCGCTGGCCCGAGGGGCTGAAGGCGCTCGCGGCGCGGCCTCGGGCTTGGCTCCAGCAGAGGCTTGGCACGGAGGCCGAGGCGCTGCTACGTGAGCTGGACGGCGGTGGCGAGGAAGGGGCCGCCGCCGCGTCACATTTTGTCGCTGCTGGGGCTGCTTCTGCGCTGGTAACGACGCCTTTCGGAGCTGGCCCATCCCCTTTCGGGGCAGCGCCTCATCCTGCCTCCCAAGCCCCAAATGCCTTCGGAGCAGCGCCGAAGAACCCGTTTGGCGACTCGGCAGCGCCGGCAGCGGGACTATTCGGCGTTGCAGCGGCGGGAGGTATCGGCGGCGGTGGCCTCCTTGGAGCCGCACAGCCGAATTTGTTTGGAGCCGCGCCGTCTCCCTTTGGCGGGGGTACTGCCGGCTTCGGCGGGGGTGCCGGCGGCTTTGGCGGTGGTGCTGCCGGCTTTAGCAGTGGTGCCACAGGCTTTGGCGGCGGTGCTGTCGGCTTTGGCGGTGGCGGTCTGTCTGGCGGTGCCACTCCCGCTCCCGATCCCGCTCTTGCTCTCACAATGTCGCGGGACGAGGCCGACGGGCTCTGCTGCCTCGCGTGGCACGCCGCCGCTAAGGAGGTGCCCTTGAGCATCAACCTGGAGGGTGTCAAGGCGAGCCCTGAAACCCTCGCGGTCGCATGCTGGGCGTTGAGTCCGAGCGTGACGTCGCTCTCGTTCAAGGGGACGGATCTGACCGCAAACGGTGCCAACAGAGTGGCCCTCGAGCGGCTCTGCGGGTTGCTGCGAGGCGGCCACGCGGTCACTGCTCTGCTAGCAACCGTCGACGTGCGCGGCAACAACTTGGGCGTCGAGGGCTGGACCAGCATCTTCAACGCCCTGCGCAAGAGCCCCACCAGCACGATTACTGCATGGGACCCGTCCGGCGAGAACTTGGGCCCTGGGATCGCTAAGCCACTGGCTGAGTACCTCGGTACTTCTACAACGATCACCGAGTGTAACCTGCGCGGTAACAACTTGGACTGCGAGTCGGCCAAGGTGCTCGCCAAGATCGGCGCCGAGAAGGGCATCATGCTCTTCGGCATCAAACGCGATCAGAAGGAGGTCGACTTTGCCAATCAGGGCCTCGGCCCAGCGGACATCATCCTGATCGCATCGGACATTGCTACGGGCTCATTAACACGCATCGACTTGCGCGGAAACAAGATCACGGGCGACAGCGCCGCGCAGCTCTCAGTGGCAGTCCTGACGGGCCGCGCGCTGCAGACGCTGAGGCTGGGCGAGTGGGTGATGCCCTTGGGCGAGCTGCGATCAGGCGAGTCGGTGTCGATGAGCGGCCTGGCGGTGGGCGAGGCCGAGGGCGCCGTCGTGGGCGCGCTCCTCAAGGCGAGCACCAGCTTGTCGACGCTCGATCTGAGCGGCTCGATGTGTGCGCCAGCGGCGCTGGCGCGGATCCTCGAGGGCCTGAGGGCGAGCTCGGCGCCGCTGGCTGAGCTGCGGCTGGGCGGCCAGGCGGTGGGCGAGGCCGAGGGCGCCGTCGTGGGCGCGCTCCTCAAGACGAGCACCAGCCTGTCGACGCTCGATCTGAGCGGCTCGTCATGCGCG
>JWZX01003036.1:0-38576 GCA_001275005.1 Chrysochromulina tobinii
CACGAGCACACCAAGCCGAGGCGCTCGGAAGGATGCGACGCAAGCCAACGGCCCGCGATCTGGGCGTGATCCCCAGCCTCCAGCCACGTGTACCGGTAGATGTCGTGTTCGTCCCGACCCGTTTCTGAACCAGAACCGGTACGCTTCTGTGTGAGCAGGAGGTCTCGTTCCGTCTCTAGAACCGTCAAGTAGGGGACAGGAGCCTGGCAACCGACCGCTTGGTCCGACCGCCCGGAGCCACAAGGCCATCTACAGAGAGGAAGTCTCGTACATGTATTGGTCTACTACAAGGGGTCAACAAGTAGGGGACAGTTTCTGAATTTTTATCTCAGTAAAACATGCATGCAATTCTCTAATGCGTCACGGGCTTTCTTCGTGCACTGCACAAACACGATTTTATTTCACGATTATGTCACAGCGAACCTATAATGCTTACTTACGCTATGAGGCCATCCGTCGCGAAGAGAGCACAAGTTCAGCCGTGAACGCGGAGGTCCTCACAAGGCCGCGCGCCGAGCTCATTATCGCAGCGGCGGCACCAGCGGCACCACCGGCACCACCGGCAGCAACGGCAGTGAGAATACCAGCGCGAGGGCGGACGGCCGCCATGGTCGCCGCTGAGCGACACGCTGAGGCTGAGAGGGCATTCGTACGGGCCAATGCGAGCATGGAGCGAGCGGAGCTCCGGCATCAATCAACTGTTGTAGAGGCACGTGAGGAGCAGCAGACGCGTGAGCGAGAGCGTGTCGTCTCCGAGCAAGGTGCTGCTCGCCGCAGGCAAGCCGAGGATGCGGCAGAAGCGAGCAGACAAATGTCGCTCGATCACCTGATTTCGATTTCCAAGGGCCCGGTTAGCGCGAGCATCAATGAATTCCGAAGGTGACCTTCTTCTCGATCCTGTTCCAAGAGTGTGTGGGGGGGGTCGGATGTGAGCGACGCGGACAAGGTGGATAAAATCCCGTTATGTGCACTTAAACAACGCATCTAGCCTGAAGTGAGCCGCCACGCCGTGAATTCACAGTGCGCGCGAGGCACTCCATGCACGCACACACGAGGAGAGCTCTCACCGTCACACACGCGCCGGTTTGGACGCCGCGCCGTGTGAGTGATGACGGCCAACGCCGCCGTGCCTCTGCTCGTCCTTTTTTACGACGACAGGTACAATGAAACGCGCGATCGGCACACGATGCCCGTGTACCGCAGCCTCGACCGCGAGAACATTCCATTCCTCGTTGGCAGTCCGGAGGGTACCATCAGCGTCGGCCGGCCTGGCGACGGGCCGGCCGATCGCAAGCTGTTGCACTATCGGCCTGGACACAAGATACGATGGCTTCTCCAGGTACTGCCCACGGTGCGTTCTGAGCTTGTGCTTCTGCTCGACACCGATATCCTCTGGCTGTGCAGTGCGGCCGAGGTGATCGAGAAGCGCGTGAAGATGCTCGCGCAAAGGGAGCTGGCGGCAGCACGCACCGTCATCCTCTTCGGAGAGAAGGGCATGTGGCCGCCGTACCAGGAGTTTCGCGGCGTGCAGCTCCGCTACAATGAGACGTCGGGCTACCCGCCCGCGACAACGCGTGAGCCCTTCCGTTTCGTGAACGCCGGCGCGGCGCTCGGGCGGCCTCGCGACGTGCTCGCCATGCTCGAATGCATGCAGGCACGGTACGAGGGCTTCCCGGACGCATGCCCCGCTGGCCATGGCCCGGACGGCGAGCTGCGATATTATTCGCCCAATCGATCCTACGTGCCACCGCCGTTAATGGTGCCGAGTCGGCTGACCAAGTATCATGGGATGCGGCTGCGCGGGAGCAACTGGGGGTGGGAGCAGGGATGCTTCCACATGTACTACCTCGAGCACGTCCATGCCGAGCTCACGGCTGCGTGCCCTCCGGTCGTGCTCGACCGCGCGGCAAGGTGTGATGGCCTCCCTGATAGCCTCCCTGATGACCTCCCTGATGGCCTCACTGATGGCCTCCTGATGATCGCCTGTGCTCGACCGCGCGGCAAGATGGCTCGTTCACCTGGCAGGTGTGGACGGTACCTCGCTGGCGCTCTCGCGCGCCGACGCCGAGCACGGGCGCCGTGGTGGGCGCCCGCGCGCGCTGCTCCTGTCGACGGGCGAGCGCCCGTGCGCGCTGCACGCCAACGGCCCTTCCAAGGCCTCGCTCAAGCCGTTGGCCGAGTGGTGGAATGGCAGTGGCGGTGTAATCCGAAAGTTCTGGCCATCTGCTGGCCGGGGACCCGTACTTTTGAAGCTCCGAGAAAGAGCGCGACGAGTATAATCTTCTGTGGTGTGAGTTCAATTTTTGCTTGCTTGGGGTGGGCTCGTTTAGAGAACCGGCGGCGGCGTCTCGCGGACTATCGGTGTCATTTTACCGGTAGGAGGGGCGCGCGCCGTGACATGCCGTGAAATGGCCGAAACTCGCCGACCTTCGCCGACTACATGGCGGCGCCCGTCCTGAAGCCCGGCGCCGCCACCGCCCGCGCAGGCTCGCTGATTTACCGCGACATCCACGCGCCTCGCGACTTGCTTCCCGATCTCGCCGCCGCACTGGCCAGCCACGATCGGGAGCTCATCTTGCTCACGAGCAACGACGACCAGTATGACCTCGCAGTCAACCTGATCGCCAACCTAGCCACGTTCGGGCTGCATAACCACGTCTTGCTGACGGACAATGCGGTGCTCTCGGTGCACGCGAGTCGGCAGGGTGCCGTCGCAGCCGTGTGGAGCACGATGCTAGATAGCTACACGGAGCGACCGGCGGTCGGCCCTGACTGCCCTGCAGGCTGCCACGACCCGGATCCGCGCACCTCCGGTCGCACACATACTCCGCTGCGATGCCGGCGCACCGCGCCCGATGCCGCATCAGCGGGCGCCGAGTCCTGCCCACCCTCGCCCGCAGCGTTTTACCGCGCGGACGCGGTGCGCCGGCTCTGGCTGATGCGCTATCACTACGCAGCGCGGCTCGTGGGCTTGCGGTACCGCGTGCTCGTGCTTGACTCGGACTCGATCGTGTTGACGAACCCGTACCCTCTGCTGCGTGCGCTCGCACACGAGGTCCGCCCCCTCGGACTCGCGGTCGGCGTGGAGGACGTAGGCGCCTGGCCCGACATGTCGATCAACGGAGGCACCTGGTATCTGAGCGCGCGGCCGGGTGGGCCGGTGCAGGACTTGTTTGCATCGGTGATGGAGCACGCGCGGCGCGTGCTCGACGCCTACCCAGCACGGCGCATTTTGGACACGAGCCCCAAGGTGCGGCGGGGCAAGGCGGCCGATTTTTTGCTCTTCGACCAGACCTTAGTCAACGTCGCCCTGCTCTCGCGATGTCTCGGGCGCCCTGTCAACCTCACCTCCTCCGAGTCCGTTCGAATGGCGACCGGGGCTGATGAGCGGCAGCGCGTTCAGTGGAAGCGCGCATGCTGCTACGCCGCACCTTCAGAGCTCGGTCACCCGCCGTGGCGCGCTGGCGACGAGGCACAGCAAAAGGGCACCGGCTTGTTGTTGTGCGGCGGCGGCGGCGGCGGCGGCAGAGGCGGCGCGAGCGGCGTCCGCGGCATGCCGGTGCACTTGCAAGGCTTCAATCCGCGGCACATTTCGGCGCTGCTCGGCGGCGGCGGCACCTCTGCCGGCTGCGATCCGAGCAGCGTGCCGTATGGTACTGCCTATGAGCTTCGGTACCACCTCCTCCGCAACCACAGCCCCGAGGAGTCGAGATCGTACCTCCCCGAGATTGCATCTCTCTCTGAGCTTGCATCTCGGGAGATTGCATCTCTCTCCGAGCTTGCATCGCGCCCGCCCACCCAACGGCCGTCGGTACCGGTACCAGTACGTGCACCCCTTGCCGGAGTTTGCGGCGAGCGTTGTGTGCCACGGGACGTCTGCGCCAGGCTGTGTGCGCGCCGGGCGGGCGCCGTCACGGTCGCAGCCGCCCAGGTGTGTGCGCGCGACAGGTCGTGTGCAAATTGGAGCCGCTTCAGCGACGAAGGTCAAGAGGCGGTGCTCAAATCGCCACCTTGGCTCTTTGCTTCGGAGAGCGATCGCGACGGCAAGAGTGGGCGTGCGCATGCCACCTTCTGGGGCGCGCGCCCACCGCCCGCCGCCATCATTCACTTCGTCTGCTCCAGCTGGCCGGGCTCTGACGGGCGGCGCGCGGCGATGCGCCTGTGGGGGCACTGGCATGCTGCGGACGTGTATGCGGAGGCGCCCGAGAGGGGACGTGCCCTCATCGAGTTTCGTCAACGCGGGTTCGTCAGCTTCGACGCCCCGGTGGACGCGGCTCGACCGGCGGCGCTCATGCCGTACCTGAGGCTGCTCACTCTGGTGGCGCACGCCACAGGTCGAACGCCGAGCCTACCGGTCGTGCGCTGCGACGCCGAAGGGCAGGCGTGGGTGGAGGAACGCATCGATGCGCGCACCGGCTGGCCTACGAGCCAACGCGACGGCAAAGGCAAGGGCAGCAAAGGCAAAGGCGGCGGAGGCGGCGGTGTCAGCGGCATGGATGATCGATCGGGCCGCGGGCGCCCCTGTGGCTGGGCGTTCCACCACATCGCTGAGCGCTCGAGCACTGTGGAACTAGAGGAGCCCCTCTGCGTGCAGCGCCCATTGGAAGGGTGCTTCCTCGCCTTTGCGACCCCGGATGAGCTCGCACCGCACGTGCCGCTCGGATTTTGGCGACGCTTCGCCGCGCGTGGCCGCACACCAGCCAGCACACCAGCCAGCACACCAGCCAGCACACCAGCCAGCACACCAGCCAGCACACCAGCCAGCACACCAGCCAGCACACCAGCCAGCGCACAGCCGGGAGCAGTCACGGAGACAGTCCTGTCCGCCGCCACCGCCGAGGTCGAGGCGCGTCAGCACGCCACCCCCACCGTCGAGGCGGACGCACATGAGTTTCGTCGAGTTTCGTCGAGTTTCGCCAAAGGCCCACCCACCGTCGAGGCGGACGCACCGCCGCTCCTCAGCCTCTTCGACGGCGCCAACGGTCGCAACCTGACTCTTGACGATCTCTCGCGACGCACGCGCCCATACGTGCTGCCCACGACGACGCTTCCCACGACGTTTCCCACGAGCGCAGGCGCGACCGCAGCGCGCGTGCCGCTGCTTCTGATTGGGACGCCCAGTGCGGCGCTTCTGGCTCAGCAACCGCTGCTCGAGAAAGAAAGAGTAGGCGAGGCGCTGCGCACGATCAACCGGGGCTCTCTCGTGCCCACCAACGGCCCCGCGCGCTGGGGAGCGACTTGGATGCAGTGCATGCGCATGGTGCTGAACAACAAGTGCGCCGCCGTCTGTTAGGTTTGAAAACGGGATATTTCACTCACAGCATCATCTGTGAACGCGTAGTCGTGGTTTTCTTGGACCGGACGCGACAGACGTGTCAAGCAAAGAACGTAATCACGACACATGCGACGCTGTGGGGGCGACGAACGAGTGTGAAAAAGCGTGTGTGAAACTGGAAAACAACGGTCGGACCCGCGCTTCGCGGCAGGTGCGCTGCGCTTCGTGTGGATGCCAGCCTGGACTGGAGGGGAGACCCGAGACAAATCAGCCGAGGAGGCGATCGACTTCTCGGGGACAGAGCGCGCCTTCCTGTGCGAGCCGCTAGCCGAGGAGGCCTGCCGCAAGGCGGGCGTGCTGCTCGAGGAACTGCGCCCGCGCTCGTATGCCTCGTTCTCCGTCAAGGGCCAGGATGAGTGGCTGCAGCAGAAGCGGAGTGACGCGTACGAACAGAGGCGGCAGTTCAAGTGGCGACTCGTGCGTGAGCAGCACGCTCGCCTTGAGGCGGAGGACGCCAAGCGTCGGACCCTGAAGGCCATCGAGGCCAGTGCCGGCGCTGCGGCTGGAGGTGCGAGCGTGGCGCAGCGGCAGCACGAGGCGGCGCTGAAGATCGTGGTGGAGCGGCAGACGCGCCTTCTCGAGAATGAGCTGCGTTCCGAGGCGCAGCGCCAGCGCATCGAGCGCAAGCAGGAGGCGGCGGCACAGGCGCGCGCCGAGTCGGCGAACGAGCGCTCACGGGCAATCGAGGCGGCGAGGAGCAGCCGAGAGCTCATGTACGAGGTGCGCGGCGCGCGGCGCGAACTTGAGGATCGGCTCGGGCAGCCGACGCCGCGCCCGGCGCGCCCGGCCTCAGCGCCGCACGCGCGGCCATCGAGCGGCGGCATCGGCTGCGGCGGCGGCGGCAGCGGCAGCGCGCGGAGCGCGACGGGCGAGGCGGTCCGGCAGCGTGAGGAGGCGCAGCGCAAGCAGCAGCGCGCCATGGTGGAGGCGAAGATGGCGGCCAAGGAGGCGAGCACGGCGCGCCGACGGGAGGCCGTTGCGACTGAGCGTGAGGTGCGCCGCCTCTACGCGGAGCAGATGAGGTTACGTCATGAAGAGCGCAAGGCGGCTTGCGAGCTGCAGGTGATGCAATCGAAGATGCGCACGATGCGCGAGCTGCTCGACAAGCAGGAGAAGGCGCAGCATGAGCGTGATCGGCGCAACGCGGCCATCAAGAACGGCGAGGGGATCCTAGGGTCCTTGGTACGCAGTGCATCCGACGGCGCCCTCGGCGGCGGCTACGGGGGCCGTAGTGGCTACGGCGACGGCGGCTACGGCAGCGACGGCGGCGCGGGTGCCGGCGGCGAGGAGAATGCTCAGAACTCGCGCCAGGCGCGGGAGGAGAAGCGTAAGAATGTGGCCGCACGCCTGCAGCAAGCGCACGAGCGCCTGGCACACAAGCAGAAGCAGCAGCAAGAGGAGTTTGCTCTCAAGGAGAAGAAGGCCGACATGGCGCGTGCGCTCGCGGCGCAGGCGGCCGAGGCGGCGCGGCAGCAGGCGGCCGCCAGGCAGTTCGAGCACGAGCAGCGGAGCCAAGCGGCCGCCCTCGCCGCCGACCTCGCCCTCGAAGCGAAGCGCGCCAAGGTGCAGAGTGCCGCGGAACTGCAGGCGAGGCGTACGGAGGATTCGAAGAAACGGGTCGACGAGGAGCGAAGGCGCAAGCGGATCGAGGCGGAGGTGAGGGAGGAGGCGCAGCGCGAGAATGCCGAGCGCGTGCGCCGCGCTGAGCAGTACCGGATCAAGGAGACTGAGCGTTCGATTGAAGACAAGGACAGGCGTTACGACGAGAAGCGTCAGAATGCGGAGCAGCAGCAGAAGATGCGGCTCGCGTACCAGATCGCACGGGCGAAACAGGAGGAGGCCCTGCAGGCGAAGCTCAATGCGCGCGCGCACCAGGAGCTGCAGAGTTTAGGCAGCGCGCGTGCGACGCCCGCCGCGCTTGCGACGGCGCTCGAGGCGTACGAGCCTGTGAGGCACGAGCCGCCGCCGCCGCGAATGCGCCCGCGAGGACGCGAGGGCAGGCGCGACGCTGGCGGCGGCGGCGGCGAGGGCGACGGGGCTGGAGGGGGCGAGGCGGCGGTGCTCGAGACGGCGCGCGATGGGCGGCGGAGGCGCCGCGAGGCCAGCTCGGAGGCGGCAGAGCCGGCGCTCGCGACGGCGCCCCACGGCGACACGCGTGCTGACAGCGCCGCCGCGACGGCCGACGGCGGGTACGGGCGCAGCACGCAGCAGTTGAAGGCCTATGCCGCCATCGAGAGGCTGCGCGCTCGCCAGAACGCCGAGCTGCGCGCGGCCGTTGAGGCTGAGCAGCTCAAGGAGGCTGAGCGCGCACGCATCCTCGAGGCCACAGCCGACGGCGCCGACAAGACGCGCTTGCTCAAGCTGCTCAAGCTCGAGCGCGAGCGAGCCGACTCGGAGCTCATGGCGCTCACCGCCGAGCACGAGCTGGCCCTCGCGGAGCAATTCGCGAAGCTCGGGGTCACGCGCTGAGGGGCAGCCCTCGGGAGTGAGGGGAGACATAAATATGTCACCGTCTCGCGGACGAATCTGGGATCCAGATCCTCAGGTGGGAGGGCGCTCAGGTAACGCCTCGCCACGACATTAAGGTAGTCCGCTTATGTTGTACATGGGGCGAAACCTGTGATCTCCAAAAAAACTGTCTGACACTTAAGGGGATTATGGAAGAAACCGCTCGAGCAAGAGGGAAGAGGTGTTCCGCCCGTGTGGTGCTCCCGCGTTCTTGGCAATGGCATTCGACATTGATGATGTGATGCGTCGATCATGATTGAAAAAGTCAAAGTGGTCTTCCGAGTTCGTCCGTGTACAATTGTACCGTGATTCTTCGGAGTGACGGTGCTGAGTTGTGCGTGAGTGAGTGCGGGACTATAGCCTCCTCCTGGGGCTACTTGTAGTCTGTTCACATGAACGACGCCGCGGTTTGGCAAGTCGCGTGGAGGAAAAGCGCCCCGCGAGTCGTCCTCTTCGCTCTTCGTGCTCCGTCGCTCTTCGTGCTCAACGTGCGTCGGTGCGATCGCTGCACGTGCGCACTGTGCCGCCTTCGCACGCGGAATCGATCGAGTCCGCTCAGGTGCTTTCCTCTATGGTGCCCCGCGGGCAATCCTGCATCTCCGGAGGGAGCACATATCGCGTCTCCCCAGGCGCCGCCTCCTTCCTCTCCACTCCCGCGCGCTTCACTGCCATGTGACTGCCCAATCCTGAGACCCCGAGCTGGGCTGCTTCTCTCGAGGGCATGCGACTTTCCGTTCGCGATGAGCTTCGGAGCCACATACGCGCACGCGAGTCCCCTCATCCTTGCGGCACGCTGTTGGCTGCTGCATATCTGCGCCGAGACACGTCAAGCGCCCTTCAAGCTTGCAGCCGCTTGTGTGCCCATATCTCTATGCTGCCGAATCTCGCATGCAGCCTAATCCTCTCTATACTTCTCTCTTGTTCGCAGGATGGTCGCGATGCTCATCAACTTTGTAGCGGAGAAGACGGATGCGCACAGCGACGGGATCAGGTCGGTGGCGTTTTCCCCAGACGGGACGAAGATTGTGTCTGGATCGGTCGACAAGACGATCAAAGTCTGGGATTCCGGTGCGCTTTTGCCCTCAAATCGCCCCTCCTCTTGGCCAAACTGATGCCTGCTGGCTTGTCTGGCAGGCAAACTGGAGCTGATGAGCGAGAAGACGAACGCGCACAGCGAATGGATCTCGTCGGTGGCGTTTTCCCCAGACGGGACCAAGATCGTGTCGGGATCGGGCGACAAGACCATCAAAGTCTGGGAGTCTGGTGCGCCGCGAACTCAAATCACGCCCCTCCTTGGCCAAAACTGATCCCTGCTGGCTTGTCTGGCAGGCAAGCTGGAGCTGATGAGCGAGAAGACGACCGCCCACAGCGACACCATCGGGTCGGTGGCATTTTCCCCGGACGGGACCAAGATTGTGTCCGGATCGGACGACGGGACGATTAAAGTCTGGGATTCGGGTGCGCCGCGAGCCCTCAAATCGCCCTCCTTGGCCAAAACTGAACCCTGCTGGCTTGTCTGGCAGACAAACTGGAGCTGTTGAGCGAGAAGACCAATGCCCACAGCCACTTTGTCATGTCGGTGGCGTTTTCCCCGGACGGGACCAAGATTGTGTCCGGATCGGCTGATGGGACGATCAAAGTCTGGGATTTGGGTGCGCTGAGCCCTCACAATCGCCCCTCCTTGGCCAAAACTGATGCTTGCTGGCTTGTCTGGCAGGCAAGCTGGAGCTGATGAGCGAGAAGACGAATGCGCACAGCGACTACATCAACTCGGTCGCGTTTTCCCCGGACGGGACCAAGATCATCACCGGATCGGACGACAAGACGATTAAAGTCTGGGATATCATCAATTGGTCTCGCAAAGATCACTTGATGTTCAACGTTACCACCCAGCGATTTGTCTTGCAGATGCTGTGGCTGAACAAATACATAATGAAGTTTCCTGATGATGTGATTGATCTGCTCATCGAAGCTTGCTTGCCGAAGCAGGTGTGAGGTGAGGCGGGATGTCGGTAACCGTGCCGTGCATTGTTTGTTTTAGCTCAAAACTGTCAGAATCGAACGTGGAAATCCCATTCTGCATACTCTAGTTCACAAACCAGCCCATAACCAGCCCAAAACTTACAATTTTACTAGACAAAAGTCAAAACCCTCTAATTTCGCACAGAAAGCACGCACGACGCGTGCGGGATTGGGGATATTTGTCCCATGATTTGTCCACTTCTTTGTGGTAAAGGCTGCGAAACTGCGTTCGGTAAATTCGGTCAGCGTTCACTGTCGGTGCAGCGTGGAGATAGATCCAGAATTCATATGGATGGGTAGGGCCAAGAAGAAAAAGACCTTCCTAATTTGTGATGAAAGGCTGCTGCAAAATGAAAGGCGGCAACTCTGCAACTCTGTCATCATCTACTTCAGAAGCCAGCATCGTACGCCACCCGCACGTTTTTTGCAGTGGGGAAATCGTCTCTCGCGATGGGACCACACTGGTTCCTGGCGTCTCGCCTGGGTCCTCGGCTGCCCCTGGTCTCGGCGTCTGTCGTCGCGATGCCTGACGACGACCAGCTTTCAGATCTAGCCAGCGTGCAGATCCGCTCGCATCCACATCTCGCGCAGATCCGCTCGCGCAGTCACCATGGCCACCGTGCGGCCACCGTAACCTGAATCACTCCAGGCGGCTGCCAAGCTGCCGTGCGCCACGACACCGTCGTCTCTCGACGCCGCCGTCGTCACGCGACGGCGGCATCGAGTGACTTCTTTTGCGTTCCCTTCGGGGGGCGCGCCAACGGGCGCGTCTCTACACCTCCGACTCCCACTGCGACGACCCCGGCGCCCGTGCGCAGACTGCATCTACGGCACCGACTGCGCCGACTGCGGCCCGCGCTTTCCGCCTCCTCCGCCCATCTGCGCCGAGACGTGCAACTGGGCTTCCGACGCCGATTGCGACGGCGGCGGCCCCGGCTCGGAGTTCCGCCCGGCCCCAGGCCGACGGCATGTGGACCGGACCAATCGTCACATGTAGTAAAGGTTGCAGACAGTGTGTACGTCCTGTACATAACCAGTCCAAGAACAAAAGTTCTCAAGTAAGAGCTACTCACCACCGAAACGAAAACGACAAACGCGGGTGGGGAAGCCGGCGGTAGCTCTCTCAACATGATGTTATTATTATTTGTTCATGTATTATTTGTTGTATGCATGGTTGTATGTTGATGAAGGCGTCACGACTGCCGAAACAATGTGGTACATGTACAGCCCTCTCGCAGTCGCGCCAAAGTCGCGCGCGCGCATGATGGTTACGAGTGAATTCACGAAAGTTGGCCCCACGGGTCCGTCTAGTGGTATACAGAACAGGACCTGACTTGCAGACGTGTGCACAGGCCCGCAGCATGTCGTGTCCGGACACTGCCATGTGCAGACTCCGCACACGACTAGCGGCAATCGACAATGCGTGCGCGCGTCGGGAGGTACATTGCACGTGGGGTGAATCATCCTCTCGTTGCTGCATCCACAGCTGTCGGGGGCGCGGTGCTTGCGTGAATGGCTCCTGCCAGTGCGACACCGGTTTCAGTGGGGTCGACTGCAGCATGAGTGCCGACGCCCCTCACTGTCCCAATGGGGCACCACAGCCGCGTGGTATCTTCATCGGCGAGGAGGGACTTCATGCAACAGGCGGATCGAGCACCATGAGCCCGGCACGCTTCGGCTATGCCCATGAATGCAAGGGTACTCCAATCACGACGTTGGAGCCATCACTGAACGGCATATACGCTCCAATAGACATCTTCTTGCTTCGCCTTCTCTCGGACCACACCTTCCGTTCCCTTTCGAGGTCGTGTGCACAGGCAGAGTGGCACCCGATGTATGCACGCCGCATCTACCACAACACTGACCTCGTCAGCAAGTGGAGCATCCGAGCAGTGCTTCGCCAACGAAGGCAGAGCAGGGGTGCCCCGATGCTCCCCTGGATCCACGAGGACCACTCTGATGTGGGCTCATGCGGCGAGCCGCTGGATCACTTTACGGAGGGAGATATACTGCTCACCTATTGGGGCCATGTGGCTTGCAAGCCGCCGAACGTCTTCCTCGTTGTGGTCCCTGGCGGCACACGCCACAGCCTCGTGTTGAACCGAACCGAGCATCGGTGGACGAGCATGCACCCTGAGCTTGTCACGTGGGCGCGCCGAGTGTACTCCCCTGCTCACTTGCATGCGCCGCGCCGGCCGGTGCTATACTTCCAAGGCTCCACCCGCGAGGCTGGCGCGAGCGCCGACGTGGTCAGCAGATGCTTCTTTCCTCACAACCGGAGCAAGGGGTGTGGTCAAGGGGTCTACTCACTTGGGATACGGCAAGCGGTGCGTCGGACCATCGGCAGCGACGCCCGCGTGGTCTTCAACGTTGGCAAGACTGGGGGTTACCTGACCACTCTGTCTCAGACAGAGTTCTGCCTGACTGCACCGGGCTTCGGGTTTGGAGTCCGCATCATCGACTACGTCGCGACGGGCTGCTTACCGGTCATCGTCCGAGTCGAGCCGCAAGTGCTCTTGCCTCTGGAGCCCGACCTCGACTACTCTGCGTTCGCTGTGAGCATACCGTTTGCAGCGATCGGAGCCCTTCCTGAGATTCTCGCCAACATGAGCTCCACCGAGATCCGCCGGAAGCGTGAGGCGTTACGGGATGTGCATAAACAGTTCATCTGGGACGAGGGGTACGGTCAGGCGTACGAAGCGGTGCTGGGCGCGCTGCAGCGCCGGCTTTCCCGCCGCCACACATGAAGCCTTGAAGTAGGTTCATAGAATATCACAGACCATAGGCGTATAGTATAGGGCACACGGTAATAGAGATAGTACCTTATAGGCGTCGTCGGGCATCTGTCGTACAATGTATAGGTCCAGGTCGGTAGCGGCAAGCGCGGGTAGGACACCAGTAGCAGTACCAGGTAGGACTCGAATAACAGTATCAGCGTAGGACCCCGCTCGGTGAAGAACGGCGACCCCCCGTTTTCTGGTTCACAGGGGGTGAGAGAGCATGAAAGATCTAAGGACTCACCTCTTCCTCGCCGTCCTCGTCCTGGCCTCCACGCCCGTGTCCGGCGTCTTGCCGAGGCCGCAGCAGCAAACAGACTCGGGAGATGTGTTCTCACTCGGCGAAGAGTTTCAGTTTCTCGCCGTTGGTGTGCATTCGACGCCCATGCTTCAGAATGCATTCGATCGCTATCGCGCCATCATCTTCCAGCGGCGCAAGCCGGACGGTGCTGCGCCTGCACTGAGCACAATAACAGGCTGCGACGTGAACGTGACGTCGGATGTGCAAGTCAAGACGCTCACGACGGATGAGTCGTACGAGCTGCATGTCCGAGCGCCTCGCCTGTTCGTGCGCGCTGCGACCGTCTTCGGAGCCTTGTACGCACTCGAGACGTTCAGTCAGCTCGTTCGCTCCGATTTGTCCATCGATGGCACCGTGATCACCGACAAGCCGCGCTTTGCCTACCGTGGCACCATGATCGATACGTCCCGGCACTTTTATCCGGTCACGTCTATCAAGATGCACATCGACGCGATGGCGTACGCAAAGATGAACGTGCTCCACTGGCACATCGTGGACGAAATCAGTTTCCCGTACGAGTCCGTCGTGCTGCCACAAATGAGTCTCGACGGCGCCTTCAGCCCCAAGCACGTCTACTCGATCGCGGCCATTCGGGAGATCGTCGAGTACGCGATGCTGCGCGGCGTGAGGGTGATTCCGGAGTTTGACACGCCCGGTCACGTGAGCCGAGGCTGGGGCTCTCTCGGCGTGCTCACCCAATGCTACGACGTCAAGACGGGCGCGCCGACCAACTTCGGAGCCCTCAACCCGACGTTGAACCAAACCTACGCGGTGCTCAGCACCCTCCTCGCCGAGGTCAGGGACGTGTTTGCACCCGAGGCGTACATCCACGTGGGCGGCGATGAGGTTCCTAAGGAGTGCTGGCAGTCCAACCCGCAAATTGCGTCCTGGCTGCATGAGCACCCGAGTGTGAAGGACTTTGCCGGGCTCGAAACCTACTTTGAGCAGCGGCTGCTCGCACTGCTCAAAGCGCAGGGCTCGTCGTACATCGTCTGGCAGGAGATCTTCGACAACGGTGTTGAGATCTTGCCAGATACCGTGATCGAGGTGTGGAAGGGGAGCCCAGGATTGTCTGTGATCACCTCTCATGGCCTCTGATCTCATCTGATTGCCTCGCTCATCAGGTGTGGAAGGGAGGCCACGGAGGCGACCAATGGCTCTGGCAGACCGAGATGGCGAAGGTGACTGGCGCTGGCTTCAAGAGCGTGCTGTCCGCGCCGTACTACCTCAACTACATCGCCTATGGGGCCGATTGGATCAATTACTACTCGATCGAGCCGGCTAACTTTACGGGCGGCGCCGCCGCCGAGTCCAACGGCCTCATCGCCGGGCTTGAGGCCTGCTTCTGGTCAGAGTACATTGATGCCACCAACCTCGCTTCTCGCGCATGGCCGCGGGCGGCGGCCGTCGCTGAACGGGCGTGGTCGGCTGAAACCGTGACGAACCTGACGGATGCGGAACGTCGGCTGCACGAGTGGCGATGCATGCTACTGACTCGTGGCATCAATGCGGAGCCGATCGGCACCTGCTCGGTGAACGCTCAACGCGTTGGCGGGCCGACGTTGCAGCAGTGGTGCCAATACCAAGTGCCTGGGTACGGTGGCTACTGCGCGGAAGAATGGGATCCCGTGTACAGCGCGCCGTGGGACCGATAAGCTGCTGTGGTGCTGCCGTGGCCGATACGCCCTATAGCTTTGCGCGGCCACCACCAACTACATGTATGGTCAAGAGCAATTGTTCCTTAGAGCGAGAGAACATCATAGAAAATAGACGCAAGCGGTGTGCGCGCGCCGGGATGCTTGGTTAGCGATTCGGCGTGAACCGTTGTGTGCGACCCCGCGTGCTGCGTGGTGAGGGCACGGCTTTTCAGATTTCGCGATTCGCGACGTAGTCTTTTGTTATGATTATTGTTAAATTAACGACGAACGTAACTCGGCCGGCGGGCCGCGGGACCAGAGCCCCGGGCGAAGCCGAGATGCGGCCGAGCGCGGCAGCAAAATTAATACCGCATCGCGGTCCACAGACGTGCGCGCGTCCCCCGCGCCCAGGACCCCCAGACGCTCGGTCTGGCAGGACGACCACACCTGGCCATGCACCTGGTACACAGAGAACACACGCACACACACCAACGCAAACCGCGTCGGTTGTACCGTCCGCGAGAGACACGACCCCAAAGTCATACGTGGTATCGAAGTAGCTGTCACCTGCCCCTCGCCATGCCGGCTCGTGATGCACTCCGAGATTACTCCGAGATTACTCCGAGATGCCACCGTACGGTCGCTCTCTCCTCCTTGGAGTGCTCAACACGGCGCTCAAGAGAGCACAAGGTCGGCCATCTGCAGCCCGACATGCATGTCCTCCTCCTCCTCGTCGTCGTCCTCGTCCTCGGTGCTCGATGTGTCGCCCTCCTCCTCCTCCGCCAACGCCGGCCGGGCGCCATGATGGGCGCTCGACATGGCGCTCGGGTCCCCTCGAGTGCGTGCGCCCACGACGGCCACCCGCACTGCGGGGTCTGCTCGAATCAGCGCGCCCAACGGCTGCGCCCCGTCGGGGCTGCCCGCGCTGTGTTGAGCACCAACAACCGCCGGGCCGCCGTCGCCGCCGCCGCCGCCAAGAACTCCAGCGCCCCCATCGTACAGGAGCGTCGCGTCCTCAGCATGTCTCTCAGTACCTGTAGGCCTCGAGCTGCCGGGCTCGGGCCGCGGGCGCGGCGGCGTGAACGGCCGTTTCGGGTCGAGGACCCAATTGTGCTCGGCGGCGGCGGCACGCCCCCGTGCACGCAGAACCTGTGGGCAAGTGGATGGGGCGTCGTGGTGAGCACTAGTGAGCACTTGCATGCACGAGGGGGAGAGCGGCACGCCCGCGTGCATGCAGAACCTTGGGGAAGACGTGGAGCTCGCGGCTCATGACGACCATCGCCGCGTCGTTCTTGTGATGGCCGCCGTAATCGGGCGCCGAGAAGACGGTTAGAATGCGCCCGCCTGCACACCTGCCATCACCAAGGGAAGCAGGCGAGATCACGGCGAGATCACGAAGGTCGTTTGGCGCACTCAGTCGCACTCAGTCGCACTCAGTCGCAATCAGTCGCAATCAGTCGCACTCAGTCGCACTCAGTCGCACTCAGTCGCACTCAGTCGCACTCAGTCGCACGCGCACCACTCGAAGCCGTCCTGGACGCACTGGTGGGCGCGCAGGATGAGCTTGAGCCCATTAGCCGCGCAAAAGGCGCGTACGCGGTCGGGCGCGAAGGCGACCGTATTGGGACCTGTGGGGAGAGGGTGCAGGGCGCGGTGAGGAGCACTTGCATGCAAGCGTAGGGTCTCGAGCGCGTTCGACTCGATCGTATTGGGACCCCGCGAATTCGGATGGCAGCCGACAAGACCGTCTGAGTCTGTTGGATCGGACCAAAGGATCTGATATGGGAAGCACTCAGTGACCAGTCAGTACTGATGAGGAAATCACTCAGTGGCCAGTAAGTACTGGGCGATAACTGCTGGCAAGTTGTGCACCATCAGAGGGGCAATCAGTGACTCACCTCGTTGAGCACGTTCCGTTGCGACAAGTTCACACTCACGGGGCGCGGCAGCTCGCGGAGCTGATCGAGGTTCTGAAGCGACTCGCCTATGCCCCCATGCACAGCAAGCACCACATCGTCAATGAGCGCCGCCACGGGCATCATCTCGAACACCTGGTTGATGGCAGTCCACACGTGCGCGCCGTCGCGGCAGCGGCGCATACACTCCTGGCGGAAACCGTAGTGAGCGTTCACTTGCGGGTCCTCGTGGTTGCCTCGCAGCAACGTGACCCTCGACGGATGGCAGATCTTGAGTGCAAGTAGCAACGCCACCACCTCCAGCGAGTGCTTGCCACGGTCGACATAGTCACCGAGGAACAGATACGAGCAGTAGTCCACGTCGCCCGTGTATGCATTCGGCGAGCCAAACGCGGCAAAGAATCGCTGCAAATCTCCAAACTGGCCGTGCAAGTCTCCAAAGATCTTGAGCGGGGCTTTGAGCGGCACGAGCGATGAAGTCGTCCACATGCGTCGCTCGAGGCAGAGCTTGCACATGATGAGCAGCTCGGCATCTGTGCACACGTACTCGAGTGAGCCTTCGCCCATTCCGCAGCGCTCGAGCGCCGCCGCGTCCCACCCGCCGAGCAGCAGTGTGTCACACACGCGCTTGGCCACGTCCTTCCCAGGGGCGGGAGAGGGCGGCGCCAACCACGATCTCGCATGCATCTCGACCTGCCGCTTTTGGATCGCCGCGTCCGTCGGATCGATGTCGACAGAGGTCTGCCGTTGCAGCCCAGTCGGAGCCGCCGCCCTGCCCAGGAGACCTTTGGGGCTAGCCGACGAGAGAGACCGGTAGGTCATCGGCGCCTCGAGGACGACCTTCTTAAAGGCAAAGCGCACCTCACCGCCCGGCGACGGCGGCGGCTCGCCACCGCCGCGCCGCCGCCTCGCGCTCAGCAAAGGGCCCTGCGCACCCTCCACAGCGCCGCCCACGACAGCGCCGCCCACGACAGCGCCGCCCACGACAACGCCGCCCACGACAGCGCCACCCACGACAGCGCACGTGGATGCATGCATGCTCGGGCCGAGGTTGAGCGCCGTACCGGGCAGCGGCGGGTTCATGCCGCCGGCATGTGGCGGCGAGTCAGGCGCACTCACCTGATGAGGGAAGCAATCATTTTGATGAGGGAGGCAATCAGGGCGGCAATCAGCATGTGGCGGCGAGTCAGGCGCACTCACCTGATGAGGGAAGCAATCATTTTGATGAGGGAGGCAATCAGGGCGGCAATCAGCATGTGGCGGCGAGTCAGGCGCACTCACCTGATGAGGGAAGCAATCAGTCTGATGAGGGAGGCAATCAGGGCGGCAATCAGCATGTGGCGGCGAGTCAGGCGCACTCACCTGATGAGGGAGGCAAGCAGCCTGATGAGGGAGGCAATCAAGTCGGCAATCAGCATGTGGCGCACTCACCGATAGAGACGGCCTCGAGGCACGTGAGGAAGCACGCACGGGGGTGCCCTTGCCCAAGGCCGACGTAGCCGTATCGGAAGCGTCCTCCGCCGACGCCGCCGTCACTGCCACCGCTGTCGCTGTCGCTGTCGGAGCCTGCTGTGAAGCCTGCTGTGAAGCATGCTCACGTTCCCGATAGGGCGAGGCGGTGCGTGAGCTGTCCGGGCATGAGGCCTTCGGCTTCATCAGCCGGGTAGGGGGCGAGAGCGGCGAGCGGCTGGCGCTCCCTGGGCCACTCCCAAGTGCATGCAGCGTCGGCGCTGCGAGTGGCTGGGCCACAACAGGAGCGTACCGGTACGGGCCGACGGCGCCAGAGGGAGATTCGAATGGAGATTCGAAGGGAGCCGCGGCGGCGACGGCGGCGGCAGCGACGGCGGTGGCGGCGCTCTCCTTCGCGGCAGGCAGGCAGAGCGGGAACTCAGTACGGTACAGTCGGCTGCAACCCCGCAGCTTTAATTGGCCGACGGCCTCCCGAAAAACAGGGAGCGTCAGCCTCGTTCCCACAGCGCCTGTGAGCTGCTCATGGAGCGCGGCGGCCTCGGCCATCTCGGCCTCGACCTCGAGTGACGGCTGCCCGTACGCGAGCCGCACGTGCCCGAGCAACACCGCCAGCTCGGTGGCACTCAGCTCTCCGTCGCCGTCCTGATCGTAGACGCGGAACACGTACTGCGCACGCAGGCCGTTCCAAACGCCGCCGTGCGCGGTCGTGGGATCCATGGCGACGAGCGCGACGAGGAAATCGTAAAAGGAAAGTCGCGTCCCGCGCAGCATCGCACGGTAGTAGTGCGCCTCCATCGTCGCAGGCACGCCCAAGGTCGCAAGGAAGGTCGTCGTGGCTGCCGCGCCCGCGGCGCCCTCGACGCTCGGCAGCGATTCGTATACGCTGCGGCAGCGATCCACCCGCTCGTCGTCCCATCCTGCGACGCGCAAGAGCTCCGGCAGAGCCTCTGAAGGGTCATCTTGCCGGTCCCAAGGCTGGCGTGCCGAATCCCACATCCCGTGGTCCATCATCAGTTCCGTTTGGGCTTGGTGGCCGTGGGTGCAGGTGGCGCTGTGCGGAACAAAGCGCGGAACAGTCGCGAGGCAAGATACACCGCGGCGAAGATGGCCAACAGATCAAATGGCGAGACGGGCAGAGCGCCTGCCTCGGCCGACTGAGAGGCCGCCGTGGCTAAAGAGGAGTAGGCCATCGGCACGAGGACGCGCCGGTGGAGAAAGCGTGCCTGTGAATATGCTCGGTTTTGCGTTTCGGCAGAGATGCCGAACCGATACCGTCTTCGCGAGGGTGGAAACGGCGGCCCGTCGGTTCAAATTCACGAGACAAACGCGCTCCTTTTTTGGTTCGAAAATGAAAATGGTAGCTCTGGTGACTCGCGCTGGACTCATTGCGGCTTTGTTGCACATTACCAACGCAGTGCCGGCAGCGCAACTGCCGACGGCTTTGTTGCACAACAGCGCAACTGCCGACATTCGTGACGCTTTCCTCGATGGAGGCTTTGCCGATGATTGGGAGGCTTTGCCGGAGGAGCTCAAGCCACACCCGGGAGATGAGTTTACTGGCACCGGTTGGGGCACTTTGACGTGCACAACATCAGGATGCGACGAGGTCACCTCGATCCCCGGCTGGAGCGGCGCGCTGCCCTCGAAGCACTACAGTGGCTACCTACCCGTCGCCAACAGCACTCGCATGCTCCACTACTATTTGCAGGAGGCGGACGCATCTCCTCTTGACAAGCCACTCGTGTTATGGCTCAACGGCGGGCCGGGGGCCTCCTCGCTCATTGGCGCCTTCACAGAGATGGGGCAGCTGATCTTCAATCGGGACAGCGCGGCCGAGAGCCCGCCGAAGCTGTTTCGCAATCCCTTCGCGTGGACCACATTGGCCAACATGCTGTATCTCGAGGTGCCCGCCGGCGTGGGCTTCAGCTACTGCGTCGACCCAGCCGACCCTTGCCATAACAGTGACACGAGTACTGCGGAGCAGAACCACGAGGCGCTGCTCGGCTTCCTGGAGCGCTTCCCCGAGTACAAATCCCGGCCTTTCTACCTCACCGGCGAGTCGTACGCGGGCATCTACCTACCCACGCTCATGGAACTCATCCTGAAGCGTGGCGCCATCACCAACGTGCGTGGCCTCGCGATCGGCAACGGCTGCTGGGGCACGCAGGCAGGGACCAATTGCGGCGACGTGACCGGCCAACCGGGGACCACGTGGAAGATTGACGCCGAATACTTTGCGGGGCGCGGGCTCATCTCTCCCGCGCTCAAGGAGGCCGCCGACGCCGCGTGCGGTGAGTGGATCGACCCGTTGACGCCCACGTGCAAGGAGGCATATGATGCCATCTCCGAGGCCCTCGGCGAGTTCAACATCGACAACGTGGATGACTTCTGCGCCAAAACAAACCCCGTCACACTCAAGTCCTTCCGTGCCCTCGGCGGCCGCTTCGCTCGGTTCACAGCTCGGTTCACAGCCGCTCTACCTGCCGACGGCAGCGCAGACCTGCCCGCGGCCGCTCGTACCACCAGCGGCGATGCGGCCGCCATCGAGTTTGGTTCGCCCGATAGCTGGTCGGCGGAGGGCGGCGACGAGGCGGATCCCCCAGTCGGTGAGGTTCAGATGTGGTGCGGCGCCGAGGCCGCGCTGCGTACTTGGCGTTTGCTTCCGGAGGTAGCGGTTGCGATGCATGTCACTTTGGAGCGCAACATTACCTCCATATATGGCCTGCAACGTGGATTTCGTTACACCATCGAGCCGCTCGACCTCTCGCCGCTCTACCGTCAGCTGGCCGACACAGCCGGCCTGGGCTTCCTCATCTACAACGGGCAAAGCGACGCCAACGTGCCGTACAATGGGCAGGTGCAGTACTGGGCGAAGAACTACACGGTCCTCGAGGAGTACAAGCCGTGGTACAAGGACCGCCAACTTTCCCAAGCAGTCGCGGCAGGCCATGTTCGAGGCCATGTACGCACCTACGCGACGCAAACCGCGGGGAAGACATTCCAGTTTGTCACCATCGGCGGCGCGGGGCACGAGGTGCCGACCTACCGCCCGAGCGCCGCACTCACGATGCTGCAGAAATTCGTGCTCGAGAAAATGAGATAAGTGAGAAAAAGCATCGATCCCACTGTCAGCCTTTCATGTGTGTGTTTTTGATCAGGTCGTCCCTTTTTCTCAGCATGCAAGAGTTGCCTCAAACACCCTTTTTCGTCTTATTGCCTAAAACGGATCTCTTTTGTTTTTCAGAGGGAGGCCTTGTGAGGCCTCTCTTCGTCCTCAGCGTGCGGCATGAACCGCTTCGTATGCTTCTCGTGCTTGGTGTCAATCTATGCGTTGCCGCGTCAGCAGAGTGCGGTCTCCCTTCAGAAGGAGGTGGAGACTCAGGGCAAACTTTACCACAACCCGCCGCTGCTGCCGGAGAAGGAGCGTCGACGCGTGCATCACCTCCTTGAACGCGGAGAGCACGCAGTCGGTGCTCTACCGCCGCGAGAGATTGCGGCGAGCAGCGACTCTGTGCTGAATCCTTATACTATATCTTACGGAGCTATATCTTATCCTGACCGCTTCAACAAGGAGCCGAGCCATGCCTTGCCCGTGTCGAGCAATGCGTTGCCCGCCCATCAAGCTGCTGCGATCAGGATCATCCTGGACCGTGACCTGAAACAGGCTTCCGCGATCAGGGAACTCCTGGGCAGTGCAGATGGCTTGCAGCCCGAGGAGGGTGAGACTATCGGGTATGGCCAACGCGACCTCGCAGCAACTCCCGAAGACAGCGCCATCGCACCGTGCACACCGGGGGAGGACGTCGAGGACGTGCCGTGTGCCCTATGGGCCACTCAGGGCGAGTGCGAACATATTCCTGTGTTCATGCACTCAAACTGCGCAGCGTCGTGCCCCTGTCCAACGCCCACGTCCAACACCGGCTTCAGCCAGCTAGCAGGAAAGCTCCAAGTGTGCAAGCCGTGGTGCCCGGCGCACACAGCCCGATTGGATGTCAAGTGCGCCTTCCCCCAGTGCAACGGGTGTGCAGGGTGCGACGCGAGCGACCCAAGCAACTTCCACGCACCGACCGCGGTCATCAAGGATGCGCCGATCATCAAGCCCATCCCGGCATGCAAGCCGTGGTGCCCGGCCCACACAGCTCGATTGGGTGTCAAGTGCGCCTTTCCACAGTGCAGCACGTGTGCAGAGTGCGACGCGCTCAACACACCGGCAGCCAAGTTCCCAATCTTGCCCTTCAACGCTTCGGGAGACGACGAAGTGGGCTTGGTCGATGTAGGCTCGGGAGACTTCAACAACGCGGTCGACGAGCCCATCACACTAGCCTCGCCGGACTCGATAGGCGGCAGTTGCAAGCCGTGGTGCCCGGCGCACACAGCCCGAATGGAGGTCAAGTGCGCCTTTCCCCAGTGCAACGGGTGTGCAGGGTGCGACGCGCTCAACCTCAACACACCGACGAAGGTCGATGAGCCCATCCCAACTGCTGTTCTCGAGACAGACACATGCAAGTCGTGGTGCGCCGAGCACACCGCGGCCCTGGAGGTCAAGTGCACCTATGTCCCGTGCAGCACGTGTGCAGAATGCGGAGCGACGGAAGAAAGGGGTACCAAGCCGACGACTTCTTTTTTCGTCGAGACAGACACATGCAAGTCGTGGTGCGCGGAGCACACAGCGGCCCTGGAAGTCAAGTGCACCTATGTCCCGTGCAGCGGATGTGCAGAATGCGCGGCGACGACCTCCCCCCAGCCGACCTCCCCCCAGCCGACCTCCCCCCAGCCGACCGCTTCGGCACTCTCGCCGCCCCCTTCGCCATCGCCTCCACCGCCACCGCCACCACCGTCGCCACCACCTTCACCATCACCACCTCCACCACCACCCTCGCAGCTGCCTTCACCTCCTCCGCCGTCGCCGCCAACGCCACCAATGACGGAGGAGGAGACGCAGCTAGCAGCGCCGGCGGAGAAGGTGGCGCAGCCAGCCGAGGACAAGGCGGCCCTCGAGAAGCTTGTGGCCGAAAAGATGGCTGAGCTTCAGAAAGCCAAACTCGCTCTGGAAGAGAAAGAGAGACTCGCTCTGCAGGAGAAGGAGCGCCTCGCTCTGCCGTCGCCGTCGCCGTCGCCGCTAGCACCATCGCCGCAGCCGCCGTCACCGCCACCATCGCCGCCGCCGTCGCCGCCACCATCGCCGTCGCCGCCGCCGTCGTGGTCGCCAGAAGTGCAGCCCGATTTCTCACCACCACCTCAGGTTCAGCCCGAATTCTCACCACCACCTCAGGAGCAGCTCGACGTTATTGCTGAGCCCTCGAACCTTAGTGCTGAGCCCACGAAGGCGCAGGTGCTCGTGATCGTTTCGGACCACGGGAGCGGCACGTCGGACTTGGGGGTGGCCCTCAATACGCACCCGTGCATGCATGACCTGATGGAGCCGTTTGGCGACGCTCTCGCCCTTTGGTCGTCGAGCAAGCTCGCGAAGGCAACCTGTGGCGAGTCGCGAACGGTCAAGAACGCTCTCTTCGACGCTGACTCGCATCAGCTCGTCAATGCGGTCAACGCGAAGCTGTCGGGCACGATCGATCGCGTGCTCACGCACTTTAACAAGAAAACCACCACAGCGGATTACTCGGTGCTGTACGAGGGCCTCGACTACAACCTCGCCGAGTACTTTGTGCGCGTGCGCGACCTCGTGTGTTCTCACATCCCCGCGACGGAGTGCCCGCGTGAAGACTGCGCGATCGTACTCAAGTTCTTCCCGGCGTACGTCGACGTGAGTACCGAAGGACAGAAGACTCGGACCGACCTGCCGGATAAGTGCTCCGCGGCCAAGAAAGAGAAGAGCATGGGCGCGTGGGCGGACACGCTCGAGTCGCTCCAGAGAAACCCCAAGGTCGCGACGCTGCAGTACAACCGCAATGAGCTCGATCGCCAATTCTCCAACTTCCACCGCTTCAGCCCGATCGGCACACGGTTCGACTGCACGATCCAACGCTCACCCAGCGAGTACGCGATCGCGGCACGGGATCACACGGACCTCCAGATCGGGGTCGAAAGCTGCTGGAAGGATGCCGAAGGTGCCGACAAGTGCCTCGGCGATGCCCTCAAGCTCGTCGGCCTCACCCCGCGAGCCATGATGGGCAAAGGCACGGAGGTGATGATGAGCGAGCTGAACGCGAGAGCCGAGAAAGGAAAGGTCGCCAGCCAGACCTGCTCCACCAACCAGACCGCCACGTTTACACGGTTCGCGTCCGGCGTCCAGATCACGGCAGTGTCGCCCTTGTACATGTACAACGCGCAGCAGGATGTCTTGCCGCAACAAGGCTACCCGCCACCTCCGACACCGCCTTCACCGCCATCATCGCTGCCTGCTCCATCACCACCCCTCTCGCCATCGCCGGCATCGTCACTGAGCTGGAACGATGCTATCCGCGACTGGAGGCTAGCTGACAAGGTCATGAAGCTTCCCGCCAACAACCGGGGCATCCCAGACAACGTGAGCGAGAACGACAAGGAATGGCAAGCCAGCATCCCTACTCTCGACAGGACGATGGCACCACCGTCGCAGCAGGGAGGCAAGCCAGAGCAGGGAGGCATGCCAGAGCAGGGAGGCAAGCCAGAGCAGGGAGGCATGCCAGAGCAGGGAGGCAAGCCAGAGAAGGGAGGCATGCCAGAGCAGGGAGGCATGCCAGAGAAGGGAGGCATGCCAGAGCAGGGAGGCAAGCCAGAGCAAGGAGGCAAGCCAGAGCAGGGAGGCATGCCAGAGCAAGGCTACCCGACACAGCAGCAGCAGCAGCAGGAGGGCCACTTGCCACAGGAGGGAGGCACGCCGCCGCAGCAGGGTGTGCCCCCCGCCGCAGCAGGATGTGCCCCCGCCGCAGCGCGACGTGCCCCCGCCGCAGCAGGACGTGCCCCCGCCGCAGCAGCAGGCCCACCCGCCACAGAATTCGCCTGACCCGACCGAGGTCAACTCACCGGCCACGGTCGACGAGCCACCGGCCAGGGCCGATGAGCCGCCCGCCGAGGATACCCCGAGGGCAGAGTCATGCGAAGACACGAAGGACGTGCCGTGCGCTTCGTTGGCCGCTATTGGCGAGTGCCAACGCATCCCAGTGTTTATGCACTCGACGTGCGCCTTGTCGTGCGGCTGCCCCGCGCCTGCTTCCTCCGAGGAGCTCCTACGGCGCGAAAGGGCCGACCAGGCTATTCTGGACCAAGCCAGGCTGAGTCGGCTCTGGGAGGAGGATCCACCCTTGGCTCGGGGGCATTCGTCCTCAGCGGGACGGAGGCGTCCAGAGGACGTCGCGGTGGTGTCGGCCGAGGCATTAGCAGGGCTTGCCCCTTCCGAGCGTCGAAGGATAAGTCGGCTGTGGAAGCAAACGGGTGCGCTTTCGGCGCTTGTGCCATAGGCGGCCGAAGCACTCGCCGCCACCGGTACGTACTGGTACTGGCGAGCCTTATGGCAATGTGGTCTCCACACCAGACTATGCTCCGCGCTGTGGTGGGCGGCGCTATGGTGGGCGGCCATCGTGAGGCGCGCGCGCGCGCTCGGGCACAGGTGCCTCCATCGAGAGCGAGGTCCCTGGTGCTTGTGTTCCTAACGTTCCTGACCTTCGTTGGAGGCGAGGAGTGTAGCGCCATGAGGCGTGAGTGCGATGCGGGGAGAGTTCGTTTCCCTTTCCATGTGGGCTCGTGCGTCGCGGTGGCGGTGCGAGCAACGCCTGACGCGGGCGCTGTGACGGTGCGGGAGCGGGGCCGGGGGCTTGGCATGCGAATCGTTTTGCGTTGTGTGGGATTGGTCACGGGGAAGTTGGGGTGTCCGCGAAAAGAAAGACACAAACACCGATTAACTAATGTCCGAACCAGCGTCGAATCGTGATCGTTCACCGACCGTTCGTTTGCATATGCACATGCAAAAATCGCCCAAAATCGGAAAGAAGGACATCTTGGGGAGGCTCACGCGCTTCTGGAGAGCTGCGCAGCGCAGCTGCGCAATGGTTTTCACCAACGCATTTTTGGTGACTATATTTGCCTTACCGCGTCACAGGAGTGTAAACTCCCTCGACATGGCTGACGACAAATTTCCTGTCAAGACGATCGTTTTGATGGCGCTCGAGCACGCAGTGGTGGAGACTGAGGCCAAGTCCCCGCCGCTTCGCCGTCACCCGCCAATGCTGCCGGAGAAGGAGCGCCGACGCGTGCATCGCCTCCTTGAGCGCGGAGTTCACGGAGTCGGTGCGGAGCTGAGTCCTCATGATCCTGTCCGCTTCAGCGACGAGCCGAATCATACCTTGCACGCCGATCAAGTTGCCGCGATCAGGAATCTCCTGGACAGTGCAGGTGACATGCCGCCTGAGGTGCCTCAGCCTATTGGATATGAGATTAGGCGTCCCAATTCAACGAATTCAACTCCCGACACCGCACCGTGCATACCGGGGGAAGACATCGCGGGCGTACCGTGTGCCCTATGGGCCACTCAGGGCGAGTGCGAACATATTCCTGTGTTTATGCGCTCAAACTGCGCAGCGTCGTGCCCCTGCCCAACGTCAACCTCTGTTCCCGGCTCCAGCCAGCTCTCAAACAAGGTGCCAATATGCAAGCCGTGGTGCCCGGCGCACACAGCCCGATTGGATGTCAAGTGCGCCTTTCCACAGTGCAGCACGTGTGCAGAGTGCGACGCGCTCAACCTCAACGCACCGGCCGCGGTCGACGGGCCCACCAAATTGACCTCGCCGGACTCGATAGGCGGCAGTTGCAAGCCGTGGTGCCCGGCGCACACAGCCCGAATCGAGGTCAAGTGCGCCTTTCCCGGGTGCAGCACGTGTGCAGGGTGCGACGCGCCCAACCTCAACGCACCGATCGCGGACCATGAGCCGAAGCAAGTGAAGGACGATGAGCCCATCTCGACAGACGGTTGCATGGCGTGGTGCGCGGAGCACACAGCAGCATTGGAGACCAAATGCACCTTTGGACCGTGTAATCAGTGTGCCGGATGCGAGTCGCTCAGCGCGCTCGTCACAGCGCCGACCACGCCGACCTCGATAGACGGGTGCATGGCGTGGTGTCCCGCGCACACGGCGGCCCTGGAGGTCAAGTGCACCTATGTCCCGTGCATGCAATGCGCAGTGTGCGAGTCGCTCGACATACCGTCCACGGCCGATGCGCCGACCTCGATCTCGCCAATCTCGTCGACGTCGCCGACCTGGCGGAACATGATGGACGGATGCATGCCGTGGTGCACCTTTGAGGGCATGTGCAACTTCGCCGCATGCATGCAATGCGAAGCATGCGGCGGGCCGGCGCTCAGCCTCGACGCACCGACCGCGGACGAGGAGCCGACCTCGGGAGACAGTGCACCAGTCGAGCAGGATGCCGCCAAACTGGACCCAATGCTCCTCCCGACATTGCACAAGATCTTAGATCCTGGCACGACCTTGCACGAGACATTAGGCGGGTGCGATCCCGCGTGGTGCTTCCCAGACGTTCAGTGGGGCAAGTGCACCATTCCGCAGTGCAAGCGATGCGCAGAATGCGAGCTGCCGCCCGCGCCGCCTTCTCAAATTCCGAGGCCTTCCACACTGCCATCCACACTACCATCCCCAGTCTCGTCACCGGTTTCGTCACTTGGGTGCGCTCCGTGGTGCGTGGCGCACACAGCGGCAATGGAGGTCAAGTGCAATTTCATCCCGTGCAAGCAATGTGCCGGATGCGAGTCACTCTACACGCCGTCCAAAGCTGATGAGCTGGCCTCGTCCGACCTGCCGACTCACCGGCTCTTCATCCCGGGTCACTGGCCATCACCTGTGCGGAAGCGCTACTCGGCCCGTGACGACAAGCGCTCCCACCTTGCGTCCGACCTGACGTCCGTGAGCACCGATGTGGGCTCTCTGCCCTTCATTCTCGCCATGGCTTCCTTTGCTCTTTGCGCCATCGCCTTCCTTTGCCCGTACCTGTGGCTGTGCTGCTGCGCTTCGCTTCGCCTGCGAACGACGAAGCTATCAGAAAGAGAGGGCTACGGCTAAATCTCGGCTCGTTGGTAGCCCGAGAAAGAACGTACCATCGAAAGAACGTACCCAGCCATCGTAATTGTGTAACAGTCATTCAAATCAAAGTTGTTGTTTCGGCGGATCCTCCCTGTTGCTCGGGTAGCGACAAGCGAGCCTCGGCGCCGGTCGGCCGTCGCGGCCCGCGCCAAACGTAAGAAATATTCATTTTTCGAGCGGGCGCAGGGCACACATGCATATCCCACCGCGGAAAGCGCTCCACCGCGCACAGTTTTGACTCCAGCGCACGAAGAGAGTCCCAGACGCGTTCACACTTCACAGAGCCAATGCCTATAGCGGAACCAGGGGATACAACTCGACACCCAAAGACACCGAGCTGGCGTACCCATGAATGCGCGAGACAAGGTGCGGACTTCCTCGGCACTTGTCTGTGAACGTAAAGCAAAAACCGCCTCATCGTACATCGAGCTTCTACCTGTGGCAATGACCTGAGGCTCCACGAACATGGCAAGTACATGACACATGAGTTATCGGGACGCGTGCTCGTGTGCTCTCATAGATGCCGCTGTGTGTAGCTTCGGGCGACACACTTGTAGCTTCGGGCCGTTCGACTTGCAAGCTCCGATTCGTCAGCGTCCCGATCGATTGCTCGAAGCGCTCCGTCACTTTCGGTGCCCTCATGAGCCCAACGGCCGTGCACGCCTTCCGAATCCATGCGGTCGACTAGTAACCGCACTAGCCGGCGCCCCACAGGCACCGCGCAGTGTGAGACCGGAGCGCGTCAGGACCGTCTGTCCGTCTCTCGTCTGGTCGATCGTCTGGTCTCTCGTCTCAACACGGCCGCGGGGAAGGCCGCGGTTGGACGGCGGTTTTGGCAATTTGGGGGCCGTAGGAAGGCGCTCACGGACTGTGTTCCCTAGACCTACTTTTGCGCGCCTGCGTGTCTACATACCCTCGTGCGCACTCTAGAGCCCGCCTCGCGCATACCTGGTTTGATCTCATTTTAAAAGAGCGCTACCTCCAGAGGGCTATACCCATGCCCGGCCGGCGGAGTTGCACCTACTGCAGGTCTGGCACGCCCCCCCGTCGCGCGGATTCGCGGGCCGCGGCTGTCGCCGCGATCAGACGATCAAACCTGCCCTGGAAGCGCGCCACCTTACTGTGCAGCACGTACGGCTGAGCCGGGAGCGGCACGAATTGCCTGGTTGGTGGCGGCGCTCGAAATGACACTGCGCCACCAAAGAAGGAGATGATTGCCCGTATCAGGCGCACCCATAAGGAGTAGATCCATCCGCAAAGGCCGCCGATGAGGACGAGGACGAGTTCCGGTTGCTGCAACAACACTGCGAGGCGCACGCAAACACATGACAAGCAGGTCACATGAGTGTCTCAATCAAACTTCGGCAGCGCGGCGCACGCACTGAGAAAGAATATACCGACGAACTGGAACAGCACGGACGAGACTGTGGAGGTCACATAGCCGGACTCTGCTGGCGCTGGAGGTGGTGGACTCGGTGGTTCCATCATGGCGTTGGCTGCCGCCTCCATGGTTGCCCACTCCTTCTCCGCCATGATTTCACGCCTCACTTTTCAGCATCGAGGACTATATGAATTCGCAACGACGCCGCCGGTGCGACGCGTATGAGACACTGTGAAGTAGGATGGAGTGCGAAGATTCATGAGATCGACGCATTCTTTCTATCTCGGTATCCTATGACGGGACCGGGGTAGGACCGCCATGCCGGAGGCCAGTAACCTATGAGGCTGACTGAGGTGGGGAGCCGGAATCGGGGGGTCTAGAAGGGACCCGGATGGCTTCACGTGTCACCCATGGTCCTAGAAGCCACATAGGAGGCCTCGGAGGAGGTACGGCATGGTCCTGAATGGACAGACACGCGCTACGAGACTGTGGACCGGCGGAAGCCGGGAGAGTGGGGGTCGTCTCAGGGGGCTGAAACAGATCCCATCCGTCCAGGTGCGGGATGAGAGCGGAGACTAAGCTCGGTCCTGCAGAGGCGGGGATGCGGCTTCGAGGGAGCTCGGCGTTGGAGAGAGGGAGGACCGCGGGAGGCGGTTTGGACCCGGAGCCGAGCCAGAGAGGCTGACGACTCACAGAGGAGGCCCGTGGGGGCGAGAGAGGAGAGGAGGAGCCGCGGGAAGAGACCGGGGCGGAGAAGGAGGGAGGGCCGCGGGAAGAGACCTCCAGACTCGAGCGCGAGGATCGAGAGATCGAGAAATAGAGAGATCGAGATCGAGAGAGATCGAGAGAGATCGAGAGAGATCGAGAGAGATCGAGAGAGAGGAGAGGGAAGGAGGAGGAGGAGAGGTAGAGAAGGAGGAGGAGGTGAAGAGGTGACGGAAGGAGGAGGATGAGAGGTGACGGAGGGAGGAGGAGGAGAGTCGACGGTTGGAGGAGGATGAGAGGTGACGGAAGGAGGAGGTGGAGAAGAGGTGACGGAAGGAGAGGAGGAGAGTCGACGGAAGGAGGAGGATGAGAGGTGACGGAAGGAGGAGGTGGAGAGGTGATGGAAGGAGGAGGAGGAGAGGCGACGGACGGAGGAGGAGGAGAGGTGACGGAAGGAGGAGGAGGAGAGGTGATGGAAGGAGGAGGAGGAGAGGTGACGGAAGGAGGAGGAGGATAGGTGACGGAAGGAGGAGGTGGAGAGGTGATGGAAGGAGGAGGAGGAGAGGCGACGGACGGAGGAGGAGGAGAGGTGACGGAAGGAGGAGGTGGAGAGGTTGCCGGAGTTTGGCGATGGGGAGAGCTGGGAAGACCGTGGGAGGCAATTTGGGCCCGGAGCCGAGCCAGAGAGGCTGACGACTCTCGAGAACAGCGGCTGAGATGGAGAGTGAGAAGAGCGGTTGAACTCCGAACCGAGCCGGAGGGCTGACGGTTGCGAAGAGGAGGGCCGCGGGAGGAAACCCGGGCGAGGCAAGGTGGAGGGCCGCAGGAGCGGCGGACTCCGGATCGAGCCTGATGGAGCCGCGGGAAGCGGTTGAGCTCCAGACTGGGCCGGGAAGGCTGAAGGTGCAGGGGCAGCCCGAAAAGAAGATGAGAAAGAAGATAGAAGCTGCGGGCGGGAGCCCGAGCGGGTCAGGAAGGAGGGCCGCGGGAAGCGGCAGAACTCCGTTCAAGCCTGGAGGCGAACGTCGGAAGGAGAGAAGAATGAGAAACTCCACTCGAAGAGGGAGCGAAAAAGAAGATCTGCGGCAGGCTGAGACCTGGTCGCGGACGCGACGCCGGGTGGAGGAGGCGTCGGCGATGGGAGGGCATCTAGTAGATGCTGGCCGAGAGGGCCGAGTCCGTCCAGTGGCGGAGAGGGACAGCCATTCGTTCGAAACGAAGTGGCTTGAGAGAGGGATGTGTGAACGCGCCTTGGTGGGCGCGCCTGTGTCTAGGGGTGTTCGACACCGGCGGGCGCCGTTGCGAATTGCATATAGTATGCTTCGGGCCGTAAACCCCCCAAACACAGCTCCGCGAAGAACATACGAAGTCCGCTCCTGTTGTAATAGAATAAAGATGAAAGCAGTAGCGGATCTCACAGGACTCACACTCTACAGCATGCTGCAACTTGCATGTGACCGACTACTGACCATCACAGCGGACGTCCGGCATGCAAGTAGCAAGAGACCATCATGCAAGCACATGGCCCAGGTTGTTAGCCCACCTTGCTATCCAACCATGATCAACCGCCGATGTCAGCTCCAGCGGCGAGATGGCTAGCCCGCATGGCTGCCCACATGCATGCCCGCGCACGTGCACGCCCCCCCCCCCCATGCCCGCCCGCCAGTTCCCAGCCCCCAGAGCAGTCGCGACACGCGTGTGCGTCGCAGCCGCCACTACCCAATCTCTCGGGTGCGCTCCCCAACGACCCCCCCCATGCGCCGTCCGCTGCCCGTGCCTCGTCTCGTCGCGAGCTGAGCGCACAACGATGGCATTCTTCGTCGTGCATGCCTCCACTGAAGGACGCCGCGTGCTGCTGAGCGGCAGAAAGACCTCAAGGACACGTGCCACGCCCATCCGCCGCCCGATCGCCGCGTCGAGGGATCGAGGCCACACCCGTCGTAGTCTCTCACTCGACGGGTATGGCGCCAACACCCCTCGTGGTCGATCGAGCTGCGCCCCCCTGCCCCACCGACAGGACTCCCCCCAACCTGCGAAAATGCTCCGAAAAATGCTCCGAATGCGCCCCACCGACAGGACTCCACCCCCTCCCTGCGAAATGCTCCGAATGCTGCTGCCTGCCTCGTACGAGTAGAAACCAAGAGGTGCCCCACAGGCACCGCTGGACTGCTGGAAGAAAGATCCTACCCACCGTAGTCGTCTGCCCACCATTCGCCGCCGCCCTCGCGGTGCCCATGTGACTGGTAACGTCGTCGCGGCTGGCTCGCCGCCTAATGGCGTGACCGTAGAACCTCTCATCATCCCGGCTAATGAAGAAGCCACTCCCGGCTAATGAAGAAAGAAGGAGCGAGGAGGCAGAAAGCCGTCCACCCTCGCTCCTGCCCGCCCTCTGCTCTCTGACCGCAGCACGTCGTCGTCCCCCGGCCCAAGCCAACGCCTCATCGATGCGCTCAACATGACGCCTCATCGATGCGCTCAACATGACGCCTCCTCTCGGCACTGGCTTGCCCCGGGCGCGAGCGCGCGCGCTTACGCGTTGAAGAGCTCAATATACCGAGTGCCCATGTGCTTGTTGTTCATAATGGTCGCGCGCTGCGCCTCGGCCGGCGACGTAAAGGTGACGAAGCAGTCGCCCGACGCGCGCCCGTCGCGCTGGCCGATGACTACGCCGCCAGGGACGACCTGGAAACCAGCAAAGAAGCGCATCACGTCCTCGACCGTTGAGCGGAAGGGGATGCCGCGCATTCGGAGGGTCGAGCCTTTCGGGGTCGGGCTGCCTGGCATGTGCGGGCCGCCCATGCCCATGCCCATGTGCTGCTGCATGCCCCCGTGCGCGCCGCCCATGGCGCCGTAGCCGTAGGCCGCCTGGCCATACGGAGACCCATGCATGCCGTATGCGCCCATGCCGTACGCGGCCTGCGCGCCCATGCCATTGGGCGCCATGACGGCCATGTTGGCCATGTAGCCGCCCACAAACTGCTCGAGCGCCGCGATGAGCTCGCCGCGCGAGACGCGGAAGAGCTCGACGTACCTGTGGGGACGCGGCGCCGTGGTGAGCACGTGCATGCAAGGCAGATCATCACGTGGCAATCCACGTGAAGCTCCGAGACGCGGAAGAGTTCGACGTACCTGCCGCCGATGTGCTGCCGATCCTTGCTCATGGCGCGCTCGCGGTCGTCGGCCGACGAGAACTCGACGTAGGCCTCTCCCGTGGGCTGCTCGCGCTCGTTGAAGATGAGGTGCACGCCGTTGAGAGGCACTGAGAATCCCGAGAAAAAGTCGAGGATGTCGTTGCGGGTCACCTTGTACGGCAGCCCGCGCATCTTGACGACCGAATCAGAGCCGGGCATGCCGCCCATGTAGCCCATCTGAGGCATGCCGTAGGGCGCGTAGCCATACGGGCCGCCCATGTGGGCGGCGGCGGCGTGCTGAGCCATCGCGCTTGGGTGCATCGAGTGCATGCCCGGCGCGAGGTTGTTCGACTTGCCAACGCGCTGCAGCGCCATCATCATCTGCTCAGGCGTCGCTCGGAAGACTTCGACGTAGCGCGTGCCGATGGTGGCCCGATCCTTGTTGAGCGCGGCGTCGGCGACCTCCTCGGAAGCGAACTCGACGAAAGCCTCTCCATTGGGCCGTCCATTGGGCCCGAGGATCAGGTGCACGCCGTGAAGACCCTTGGGCGCGTCGTAGCCCTGGAAGAAGGCGAGGATCATCTCAGCCGTCGTATTGAACGGCAGCCCGCGCAGCCGCACGATGCCATTCGAACCCAGATCCCCCATGCCCATGGCGCCCCACGCGCCGTGGCCGCCCGTTGGCGTGGCCGGCGCCACGTTGGCCTGGTTCATCTCGCCCTCGCTCGACAGGAAGACCTCGACATATCGCGTGCCCATGTGGCGGTGGTTGAGCGACTGCACGGCGCGCTCGGCCGCCATATCGGGCAGCTCGACGTACTGCGAGGTGAGAGAAACGAGGGTGAGAGCGGGTGAGAGCGGGTCGTTGGGATGCAAGGCGGGATGGGTTGGCAGTGGCGGCAGCAGCGGCAGCAGCGGCAGCGGCGGCGGCAGCAGCGGCAGCAGCGGCGCGCAGCGGCGCGCAGCGGCGCGCAGCAGCGCGCAGCAGCGCGCAGCAGCGAGCAGCAGCGAGCAATAGCTGCTGCTAGCAGGCATGGCAGCAGCTAGCGCCCATGGCTGCTATTGCTGCTGCTGCTGCTGCTGCTGCTGCTGCTGCTGCTGCTGCTGCTGCTGCTGCTGCTGCTGCTGCTTGCTGCTGCTGCTTGCTGCTGCTGCTGCTGCTGATTGCTGCTGCTGCTGCTGCTGCTTGCTGCTTGCTGCTGCTGCTGCTAATTTCTATGGCTGTCGTTTCTGCCGTTGGCGCTGGAGCGCGCGGGACGGCGGCTGCGGCGGATTGCTCACCGCCTCGCCGCTCTTGCGGCCTGTCGTGTTGTACGTGAAGATCACGCGGCGCGCCTGCTGCGGCGAGCCCGGCGCGGACGCAAACCACTGCGCAACCTCCTGCTCGGTCGCGGAAAAGGGCAGGCCGCGCAAGCGCACGTACGACGAGCCGTTACCTGGCTGCTGCTGCTGCTGTGCCACACCGTTGGGCTGAGCGACCTGGCCCTGCGGCGGAGGCGCGCCCTGCTGTGGAGGAGCCTGAGTGCCCGGCACCTGCGGCTGTGTCACGCCGTTGGTGGGCGGTGCCACCTGCGCCGGTGGCGTCGGCGGCGGCGCGACGGGCATCTGCGGCGCCTCCATCACCACTGGCGAGCACGGATGACGTCGACGCCATGACGACCCCTCGAGAAGTGTGAACGAGCGTGGCAGTGCGCCACGGAAAGGCGTCCGTTCACGTTCACGTTAATTGGCCATCACGGCGAGACGCACAGCCACAGGTCCCGTGGAGACCCATCGTGGGGGGCGCAAAGCACAGAAAGGCGTCAAGAGGCCGCGCGCGCCGTGTGCGCGCTGCCGCTGGTGGACGCCGGCGGCGAAACGAGAGAAAACCCTCGTATAACTGGACGCACTGGTCACCATCGGTGCATGTTGAGCATCATACATGTATACAAGTATAGCATCTTGTAGACTAGCATCAACGTCGGGCCCGCGACGCTGACCCGCGGGTCAGCATGTGTATTTCATGTGTGTGTGACCCTTATGCGCTAATTATGCGCCAATATACGAATATTACAATTGTTACAACGATCATCGGCCCCGCAATCCGCCTCCTTGGCGACCCAAGACTGCCCTCCTTCCAAGCGAAAGCGGATGCAATCCTTCGAGGAGATGGCTCGACCATCGCCCCTGGCCACCCTGTCCTCGGCTGCCCCGTCGGCACCGACGCCCACGTTGAGAAGGTCATCCAAACCTCCATCGTAAGTTGAAAGTTCGTAACGATCATCGATCAACGAAGGCCCACATGAGATGTCACATGTGGAAGGGCGGCTCCAGCTGACATAGTATAAGGCGTATACCCTTGTTCGGCCCTTCCGAAGGAGACCAGCCGCATCCCTGCATCTCGCACTGACCCACTCGCCACTGTGCACATGCATCCGATCAAAGACAAAGTACGCAAAAGTACGCCCTTGACCGTGCCCCGCGCCGCTCCCCTTCATCAGCCAATGAAGGGTCGGTGGCGCTTGTAAATAGCTTTTACATTCAGGTGGCCCTCCAACATGTGGCCTGTGGCCTACGCCGCATGTGTCTTTGCAAAGACTCGGCGCATCATCAGGCAGTGGCCCATCGACGCATGCGGCAAGAGCGACCGAAGGTCGTCGAGACTCATATCACCCACCAAATCCAGGGTGATGTCCTCGTCCGCAAAGGCCTTCCTGTACTTGGCCAAGGCTGCATGCTCCGGTTTGGACAGGAGCTCCGCAACTGACCCCGAAATGGGCTTCTCAGCCTGCTCGACCCTGTATTGCTCCAACACATGATGCCTGGCATTGAACATCGACTGGACGCTCTTGGTCGAAGCGAAGACCAGGGGAACAGCCACGAAGAGGCCCAAAAGTCCGATGGAGATGAACCCAGCGATGAGGCCGAGATGCGATAGGACGAGCCATACTTGGGCAAATATGTAAAACAGGAAACCGAGGACCAAGAACAAGAAGTGGAAGTTCAACAAGATGAATCCCATGCTTTCGGACCAGTAGGCTACCTCGGCCTTAGTCTTGAGCTCGCTGACTTGGATGTACAGGTACAGGGAGTGGAGCACCGACCCAAATAGGCACCACATTGCAAGAGAGTTGATGAACACGTAGACCTGGCCGGTAATCTCCAGGGTCACGATGCCAGAGGAGAACTCATCGATCTCTCCACCGACAGCCGTCGCGTCTAATGCAATCATGGTGAAGAGAAGTGCGGCGACGACACCGACATTGACGAAATTATCCTTGATCATGGAGCCGTTTTCCGCGGTGTGTACAAAATCGCCGAGTTTGAGCCATTGGTTGCTCACGAAGAGCCAGAGAGCCTTCCATAACGAGACATCCGCGTCAAGATGCTTGTCTTTGCCGCCTTGCTCGCCGCCGTGCACGCTTGCGGCAGCCTCGATGTACGCTTCATCGCCGTCCACGATGCTCACCTTACGGGTTCCGAGACCCATTCTTTGTCGGACAGGCGACCACAACGTCGATTTTTGCTGAAGAGCGAAAACGCAAACGCCATTTTCGAACCTCGCCACATCTCCTCAAGTCAAGTCACCTCTCATCCACCTCATTCACGCTCCATTCACGCAACATTGGTCCGCGAGAAATCAATACGTGCAGCCTTCGCCGTCTAATGCGAGCAGCTATCCTTACAGGCCTCAAGACGATCGAGATTGTCGAGCGCCCGGTGGCGGATCCCGCCAAAGGCGAGGTTGCGCTCGCCATTAACGCCGTCGGAATCTGTGGCTCGGACTTGGCCTACTGGGCGCAGGGCGTGGCTGGCGGCTTCAAGAAGCTCGACTTCTCGGCCGAGGGCCTGTGCAAGGGCTACTGCGGCCAGATGGGGCACGAGTGCGCGGGAACCGTCATCGCCGTTGGCGAGGGCGTCGACTCGCTCGTCGTCGGCGACCGCGTAGCCCTCGAGCCGGGCGTGCCGTGCGGCACGTGCGTCCAACACTGCCGCAAGGGCAGGTACAACCTCTGCAAGTCGATGCGCTTCATCGGCTCGGCGGTGAACGAGGTGCCCGGAGCGATGGTGACGCGCTTCAACCACCCGGCCGCCTTTTGCTACAAGCTGCCCACCCACATCTCGCTCGACGAGGGCGCCATGTTCGAGCCTCTCTGCGTCGCGCTCCAGGCGGTGCGCCGCGCGCGTGTGGGGATCGCGATGCGGGTGCTGATCACAGGTGCGGGCCCCATCGGGCTGATGACGCTGCTCGCGGCCAAGGCGGCGGGCGCGACCGTCCTTGCCATCACCGACATGGTCGACGCCAAGCTCGTCGTCGCTCGCACTCTCGGCGCCACATATACCTTCAAGGCCAACACACCGAACCTCGTCTCAGTCGCGCAACAGGCGGTGGGCGGCGAGTTCGACGTGACCTTCGAGTGCTCCGGCGTGGTGCCCGCGCTTGACCTGTGCGTCAGCGCCACCGGCTCGGGCGGCGTCCTCTGCGTCGTCGCCAACTACAAGGCCGACGAGGCGGGACGTACTCCTGTGAGATTGCAGGAGCTCGCGAGGCGGGAGATCGATCTCGTCGGCGTGTACCGGTACTGCAATCTGTACCCGACGGCGCTCGAGCTCGTCTCGAGCGGCGCGGTCAACCTCAAGCCCCTAATCTCGCGCAAGTTCTCGCTCGAGCAGGCGGGGCATGCTTTTGAGTACTTTGCGACCGGCGAGCCGATTAAGGTACTCATCACGCCGAATGAGGCCGCGGGCGACGACGGGTGCAAGCCGTGCGAGTTTGACGAAGTGAGCCTCGAGAAGGCAAGAGAGTTTGGCGTATGATGAGTGGGTTCATGTGGACGAACAAAGGGTCAAGAAAAGGCGCGCGCTGCCTCTTATAGACATGTTAGAGATTATTTAAGAGATTATACATCTGAGATTATAAGTCGCGTCTTCAAACAAGACTTCCGCGTCTTGTGCACTCTCATCTCTCTCGTCTCTGTGTCTCTGAAGTCTGAACACTTGTATTCTTGTTCTATATGTGTATACCAAAAAGATAGTCCTGCTTTTGACGCTGCGATTCGGAGATTCGGTCGCACGTTCGGTCGTCGCGCTGTCGTGCGGGAATGTTGGTGGGTTTGGATGGTTGTGAGGTTCGTCTGTGTGATCCGTGTGCCCGTGTGTGCCCGAATCCCGTGTGGCACCCCCGGTGTCTAATTACCAGTACACCCCCCGGTGTCTTTTTACCGGTACATGTACTAGCTTACCGACCGAAGAAACTACTGAACTTTCTCAGCTTTTTTCTCTGTGAAGGAAGTGGAGTCAGCACACGCCCTTAGGTCCATCAGACTTGCCTTGAGCTGAAAAGAGTTCCTAGCCGCTCTGTTTTGGCATCCGAATTATGTAA
>JWZX01003037.1:0-28402 GCA_001275005.1 Chrysochromulina tobinii
GGAGGCGACGGCGGCGGGCTTGGCGGAGGCCATGGCGGCGGCGAGGGTGGAGGCGATGGAGGCGGCGGGCGTGGTGGAGGAGGCGGCGGGCTTGGAGGAGGAGGAGGAGGCGCTCGAGGCGGCGACGGCGGCGGCGAGCATCTTTGACCACAGTCTATGCAGTCGGTCGAAAAGCCACAGGCGTCGTATTGAGATGTGCTGCCTCCATCGTCGCAGAGGTTGTCACGGGCAAAATTACACGTATTTGAGCACAGGCATCCGTTAGCGAGAACCGTCTGCAAGCGCCTCGCGAAAGGAGGTGGTGCCGGCGCGCTTGCAAGGACGCGTCGTACCGTCCCACTGCCAACCCACCACGTCGATGGCGGCGGCACTGCCAGACCGCACCGCACGGGGGAGAAGTGGCGCGTCAAGAAGGCGCCTCCAGTCGTCAGCCCGCGGGAGGTACCCCTCGCAGACGAGGTGAGCACTGCGAGCCCGCTCGGCGTGTCAACCGCGATGGCCGCTCCAAATCTGCCGTCGCCGTTCACCATGCCGAGGCCGCCCCCATTCAAGCGTGATGTCGTCACATTGAACAATGGGGCGCTCGCGTACTGCGACAGACGGACTGTTTCAAACGGCCATGTTGCGGCGACTCTCGAAAGCAGCGAAGGATCGTCCGCCGGGGTGAAGAGGAAGGAATACACAGCGCCAAGAGCAGTCCCACCCATGGCTGTCACCCCGAGGCCTGGCGCGCCCACCAGCAGAAGCTTTCCGCCGTTGTCCCACCGAGGCTGCCACGCTACGGCAGTCCCGAACTCACTTCGGCCGACTTGTTCTCCGCGTGCCGGCATTAGCTTTGCAACTTGAGTCCAATTATGCGTCTCGAAGACCCAAGTAGCACCCCACTTGGTCCCGAACCCGCACGGACCCTTGGCGCGCGGCGATCCTACGGCCAGGAGCCCGTGCGTTACGGCCAAGCTCGCGCCGAAGCCGAAGCAGCCAACCACGCCAGTGCCCGAGACTGGATCGATGGGAGTCAACTTGGCACGCAGCAGGCCAGTTGTCACCTCGTAGACATAGACATTGCCATTATGGTGTGGCTCCGGCACACCTGAAGGATACACATCTAAACCGCTTTCGCCCACAAAGAGCAGCCCCTCGTGAAAAGCGACGGTTTGGCCAAAGTTGTTGTCACTCCTGGGCGTGTCCGATGTGAACCGTCGCTCGACGCGAGTGGTCACACCGAGGCAGTTTATAAAACGAGAAGTCACAGGGCTCCAGCATCGGCTTTGCGTTAGGTTGAAGCTGAATAGGTAGGCAGCACCAAATCTCAAAGGAATCGTCGGCTCAGTCCTGGTCTTGGGAGCACCAACGACAAAGTATCCATCGGCAAGTCTCGAGTCTCGAGTGAGGGCCACTGACGTTCCAAAAGCGGCGCTTGGATAGGGACCCGGCGAGGGTTCGGTCAGGACACTGAGGGTATTGAAGAGCAGCTCGTCCGTTCGTTCGCCGTACGAGAGCAAATACGCGGCACCCGCTTCAGGGATGTTGGCGTGCCAGCCATCTCCTGGTGCGCCAACGAGAAAGAGGTTGTCGAGAACGGCGATCGAACTGCCAAACCTGTCGCCAGCTTGGAGCGGGAGCGCGAGCCGTGTGGCTGCCCTTCCCACGCTCATGCGTTCCCCTCCCACGCCACCAGGGCACGGCGTTGAGCGACTGACTGGCAGGGACGGGCTCCGAGCTCGACTGAGGCCTCACGGTCAAGCAGTTCCCAACTCTTCGACGCGGCGTCGGTTGCGAAGATGCACCGGCGCCGAGATGGGCGTCGTTTGACCTTCTATCGCGCCTGTTCGCGCTGTGGGTGTACTGTTTGGCGACAACGACGCTCAAAACCAAACGACACTCTTTGTATTTCCCAGCGGCGCGCCGCACGTCCCTACGCACACTGTCGTCGTCCAGTTGCACCGGCTTGTACGTAGCTACGTACAGAATTTGGCAGTCAGCTTGGCCCGTTGGCCGTCAGTCGTCCGCCGACGCGACGGACGGGGCCACCTCCTTGCCGACGCCCGAGAAGCTATGCTGGCGGCGGCCGGTGCGCCCGCGAAGGATCTTAAAGGCCTCGAGGGTGGCGTACGGCTGGTTAGTCACGGGGTCGAGGTATTTAGCAGGCGCCTGGGTCACAGCACACCGCTGTGTCGCTGGGTACGGCGGCGCGATGTCGTCAATCGTCGAGGGTACGGGCATGTCTGTGAACGTGAGTGTGTTGCTCACGACATCACCCTTTCGCTTGCTGTGGAACTTGATGCGCGGCCCATCGGCATTGCGCTCGCGCACGAGCACACGACGCTTATCCTCCTCCTGCCTGAGCATGCGCTCGAGCGAGGCGCGGTTGATGATCTCCGTCTGCGCCGCCTCGGCCAGAATCTCGGCCTGTGTGAGGCGTCGCAGCTCCACACCGCGCTTGGCGCCCATCGCATCGAGCCGCTCGCGCCGCGCCGCCGCGGCCGCCTCCAGCTTCTTGCGGTTCTCCTCCGCCTCTGCGCTGCTGGCCTGCGTCGTTCCGCGTAGCGAGCCGCGCGAGCGCGCTTCCACCACAATGTCACCCTCGGGCCGCGGCCGCTTCTTGAGGCTCGCATTGGACTTTGAGGCACCCGACTGCCCCGCGCCCGAGGCACCCGCACCGCCGGCCTTCTTTTTGGGATCCTTGTAAGCCGACGACTTCTTGGCCGGCGCCTGCTTCACCTTCTTGTCGGCTTCATCCTCGTCCTCGTCGTCCTCCGACTCAGTCGACTCTCCAAAGTCCGAGTCGAAGGAGTCAGCGCCGTCCTCGTCGTCCGCATCGCCTGCAAAGTCATCGTCCGCCTCCTCGTCCGCCCAGAAGCCCTGCTGGTAAAAGTCCTTGTCGGCCGCATCCTCATCGACCGCCTCCTCGGCCAGGAGCTTGCTCATGCGGTTGCCCTTGCTTGCGCGGCCGGAGGGCGCACGCCGCTCGGGCGGCTTGGTGATCTCTTCGTCTTCGGAGGACATGCTGGGACGAGCCCAGAGGCGCGAGTGGCAGAGAGGCGACTTGCGCCACCCCTGCGTTGCGCGCCTCAATTGCGTAGTATTGCGTTCGTAATTTTATCTTTCTCATCGCGTGCGTCGTCTTGGCGGCAGACCTATTCAATAAGGGTCATGATTCGGTTCTGCTCGCGAACACGCCGAGTAACGGCTTGAAACAGCTGTGGATGCGATGCAGCAGTCCGTCAATGTGATGGACAGGGAAGTCCAGAAGTCGGAGATCCGTATCATCGGTTCTGACGCGTCGATCAAGCTGCCGGCCACCCCAGTGCACCTCACGTGCGGTCGCGATCGCGCGCACCGACCGGTCGTCGCAATGCGGTGGCCCGACGCTGCCGCTGACAACCAAGCCGCCCGTGAGCCCAAGCCAATGCCCGTCTTCCTCTGGGACGGCCATTCGCCGAAGCTCTCTCCGGTCGTCGACAGCGCAACCGGCGAGATACTGAGTGCTTACACCGTCGCCGTGTCCGACAGCCAGGTCGATGCGCGCGGTGGCTCCGGCGTTCTCATCTGCGCCGCCGACGGCCGGCTGTGGGCCTGTGACACCGATGGCCTGGCGCGGCCGTGCTTCGCGCGCTCGCCGTCGCCGATGGCGACCAGCCTGGCGCCTGCCGTTGATTTCGTCAAGCTCGCTTGCGGCGGTGCACACGCTCTCGCGCTCACCGCCGACGGCCGGCTGTACGCGTGGGGCGCGAACGGCCGCGGTCAGCTCGGCATGGGCGACGACATCGATCGCACCGAGCCGACGCCGGTGTCGCTCGAGCGCGCAGCGGACGCCGCCGCCACCGCCGTCGCCGCCGTCGCCGCGTCTGGTGCGGCCTCGGCCGGCGGCCTTCGCGGCTCGATCCGCGCTCAGGCAGCGGCCGTTCGGCTAGGCAGCGCCGAGTCGGCGCCCGGTGGGCCTGCAGCGATCACGCGGATAGCGGCGGCGCTCATGCACTCGGCGGCCGTCTCGTCGGTGGGTACGCTCTTCACCTGGGGCGACGGCGGCGACGGTCGCCTCGGGCTCAATGATCCCAGCTGCCATCGCTGCACCTTACCCACCGCGCTGCCACCGCCGCCGCCGCCCACCGACGCCGACCTCTCCCGCCGACGGTCGTTACTCATGGGCTCGTTCCGCAGCGCAGCCGTCGTGTCGGGGCGTCTGGCCATCGCTTCGAAGAGCCGTGACGCGGGCCCTCCGAGCGCCGCCAGCAGCCGCCAGGACTCGGCGCGCGGCGTTCCACGCCGGGGGGATCCCTCCCCAGCCGGCGTGCCACAGGAGAGCAAGGCGGCGCTCTCCCTCGCCGCCCGCCGCCATAGCTCGAGCGCCGTTACGAGCGCCGCGTCCGCCGGCGTGAGCGACTCGTGGACCTTCCCCGCGTGCGCCGAGCGCCACTCTGCGTGCGTCACGAGCTCCGGTCAGCTCCTCACTTGGGGACGTGCCGAGCACGGCAGGCTCGGCCTTGGTCGGCCGTACGTGGACGCTCTCGCCCCGCGGCTGGTGGTTGCACTCAAGGGCCTGGAGATCGTCGAGGTGGCGCTCGGACGCGCCCACAGCGTCGCGATCACAAAGAATGGGCGGCTCTACTGCTGGGGATGCTCCGATGCGGGCCAATGCGGCCCGCGCCAGCCGCGCCTCGACCCGAGTGTCCCACGCGCCATCTTTGCGCCGCAGCTGGTCCGGATGGGTGCGGCGGGCGACGGGACGGTCGTGTGCTGCACGCTCGCCCTCGAGCTGAAGACGGGGGACGGTAGCCACAGCGCCGCGTGGCTGCGCCATAGTGCGCAGAAGAGTCCCTCGCCGCCGCGCAGGAGTCGATCGGCCTCGCCAACTCGATCGGCCTCGCCAGCGCGCGTGGGAGCTGCTGCTGCTGCCGCCGCCGGCGCGGCCGGCGCGGCCGGCGCGGCCGGCGCGGACGGCGCGGACGGCGCGGACGGCGCGGACGGCGCGGACGGCGGAGGCAAGGATGATAGCGAAGAGCGCTCAGCGGCGAGCCGCGTGTGGCAGCAGGTGGGGCGCTCCAAGAAACTGGGCACTCTCAAGGTGCTGCGCGTGGCTGGCGTGGACCACAAGCGGACGGTGGAGGAGTTGGAGGAGGCACGCCAGCGCCGGATGGCACGATGGTCTCATGGACTCGCGCTGTGGAAGCGTGGGCTACGGCTGCTGGCCCTGGAGCGACCCACCCTTTGGCGCGTCGCCCAGGTGCATGCATGCATGCCAGACATCCCCGAGCGGCAGTTACACGTGGTCGAGTGGTACAAGTCGCTCCTCGACTACTCTCCGCGTGCGGTGGTCGAGCTTGCCTCAGGGGCCATTCACGGTCCGTCGACCATCTCGCCTCGGCCACCGCGCAAGCAGGGACGGGAGATGCACGGTGCACGTGCCTTTTACTACCCCTACGGGCCGCACAAGCTGAGTCACCAGCCCGTGCTCGAGGACGACAGCTGCACCGCGCCGTCGTGGGCGCCGCGTAGCCATCGGCCGGCGCCGTCGCGCCCTCGGCCTGCCTCTGCGCCCACGACGGCGCGCGACAGCACGGCTCAGCGCGGCGGCTACACAGGCCATTCTGGTGGTTACAGGCTTCGTGAGGACGCGGGCGGGCGAAAGGGCGCGGTGCTCGCGACCACGCTCAAGCTGGACCGCTCGAGCGGTCGGCCGGTAAGCGAGCTGCTGCGCGAGACCCTCGTTGCCAGCGACGTGATGGTGCGAGTCATCGACCTCTTCCGCGAGTGGGATGAGAACCAGGACGGTCGAATCTCGAAGCACGAGTTCTCGGTGGGCATGGCGGCCCTCGGCATTGACGTGAGCAAGGAGGAGGCGAACGAGCTCTTTGACGAGTTCGACCCGGACGGCAGCGGCACCATCGAGTACAAGGAGCTCAACCAGCTGCTGAAACGTCGCGTCGAGTTGGGCGAGTTGGGCGCCGACGGCGAGCGGAAGAAGGGCGCCTCGGCTCAGAGTACTCTCGCTGAGACGGCGTCCAGGGCCGCCCGCGCGGCGAAGCGGTACCGCGGCGTGCGCGGCGGCTCAACCGACGGCTCTCCTCTCCTAGCTGCCTTCATGTCCAATGGCACCTTCGCGCCCGCGGCGTACCCGAAACCGCCGTGCATCCGAAACCCCGACGGCGGCATGTGGTCTGCGGACTTTTCGTGGGCGCGAGGGGTGCCCGTCGGTTTCCAGAACGCCATGCCGGGCGGTACCAACGCAGCCGGCCCTCAGGTCATCGGCGACTTGCGCGACCATCACGAGTTCCACAAGGCACCGGCGCAACAGCCCCTCCGACTGACGCTGTCGCTGGGGGCGGCCGCGCCGGTCCATGCCGCCACACCCACCGCCGCTGAGGCGGCCAAGAGTCCACGTTCTGCACCGGTCTACAAGGGGTCGCCGCAGAAGGCTGCACACTCGTTGATCCAGAAAGCGTTGCGGGAAGCGAATCTGGACGGCAGGCCGGCGATGCCCTTTGGTCAACGGACGACCACCTACCTCGACATCGAGGCCGCATGGCCTACACCGCCCCCGAACCGATACAATCCACCCATTGGCCACCACGAGCGGCGCGCCCGCGTCTCCGATTTTGGCGCCGGCGGCGGCGTGGTCAAGCGTACAGCGGCGACGAATAGCACGGGGACCGACATCAATATTGGACCAGGCACCTACCGACCCAACTACCCCGCGGACAAGCGCACGCCGCGTGCGACGATCATCGGCGCTTCCGTACCGGCCGCGATCGAGGATCACGTGAAGAACCTCGGACCCGGGGCCTACGACTTACCCGCCCCCGACCAGACTCCCGGCGCTCGCGTGCCACCAGCGTACAGCTTCAGCAGCGCGCCGACGGGGCGCGGGGTGACAGGCCTCGGTGGCACCGGACCCTCGCAAGGGCTCATGGTCTGGACCACTCTCGTGCCGAAGCTCGTCAAGGCCGGCGTGCTCGACGACCCCAAAGCGGTCAGTGCTCTCGACCGCGCACGCGCGAAGGCGCAGCAGGAGCAGAAGAAGGAGCTTGAGTTAACCGCCACGGTCAAGCACGCGATTCGGAAGGACGCGCCACAGGCGACAAAAGCTCTATACAACATGGTCCGCATGGACGTCGTCGCTGGCGAAGGTGCCGCCGACTCTTTCGTAATCGATCAGATCCGCAACGCGCTGAAGGCCTCGTGGACCCGCGTCAAAGATCTCTTCGTCGAGTGGGACCAGGACGGTTCTGGAACTGTCGACCAGCGCGAATTTCACCGAGCGCTCTCGCTCCTCGGCGTGTCTGCGACGCGGGAGCAAGCGGATGGGCTCTTTGCGACGTTCGATCGGGACGGATCGGGGAGCGTCACATATGCTGAGATGCAGCGCAAGCTCGACTTTCGTAGATCGGGCCAGGCAAGCGCTGGCGCCAGTGCGCCATCAGTTTAGGACTGCTGCCGACTTTTATGACGGCCCCGTCAGACTTAGGAGGACAGGAATCAGCGCAGAGGAATTGAGACTCGACTGAGAAAGCGACAGAGTCACCGGTCCGGCGACGTACCGTATCCGTGGTATACTCGTTTTGTGTTCGTTCGTGACCGCGTGAGCGGACTCCCATGGGAGCGGACGGGATGATAGATAGATCTTACTTTAGTTGTCAAGCCTCCTACCATCAGGGCTTGCTTGATGTTTCTGCGTCGTTACACTATCCAGTTTAATATCCGCGATATCAGACTTATTCATCTGAGAGGCAGAGTCAGAGATGCCCGCGCCCTCTACTCTCGTCTGGTCTCTCGGTCTGTCGTTTCAGCAACGCCGATCGTCTAAAACCCGCCCTGCGAGTAGCGCGCGGCATTCAAGCGCAGCCGTTGCGAGTAGCTGCTCTGGCGCGCCCTCGGTGGCGGAACCACCGGCGGCAGCACTGAGATGCTGCCGACGCAGTTCAGCCCGCGTACTCCTCCCAGAGCGCTACCCTGAGGCGCCCTCTCGCGCTTGCCCTCCTCGAGAGCACGCACCCACGCCTTGATTTGCTGTCGCGACGACGCCACGCGTTGGTCGAGTGCCTCTTCATTGTCGTCCGCGGGCTCCGCGGGCTCCGCGGCCAAATGCTCGCCGTTGCCGCCGAGTCGACTGCGGCCGGGTGCTTCAGTCGCGCCGGCGGGCGCATCCATGCTCAGCATGGCTCCTAGCTCGAGCTCGCTGTCCTCAGGGCCACCCGAGCCATCATCGTCTTCGTCTATGACTGCGACGGCCTCGTCATAGCGATTGCGCCCCGCTGGCATGATGCGCTTGCGCCTGCGCATCGCATCCAGCCGCTTGCACATCGCCTCGTGATCCAGTAGCTTGTCGTGCAGCAGCAGGATGCCCTCGTCGAAGCCGAGCAGGCAATCGCGTAACGCGTCGGCCTTTGCGGCAGCAATCTCGTCGAGCAGCTTGCGGCCCGACGCATCGTCGACCGCGATCATGTCGTCCTCGTCCGTTGCGCCGGCCAGCGAGTGCAATTCAAGCAGTGACCGCAGCTCCGCCAGCTCCACAGGTAAGGGAGTGCCGTCATCGAGCCGCAAGAGCTCATCTTCGGGCATCTCGACCGCATCATCTTCGCCATGCACCTCCTCTACGTGGCCCTCGTCGAGCGTTAGCCGGTCGACGCGCGGCACGAGGCGCGCGGTTGCCATTCCTGGGCCGTTAATAGTCAAACAAACAGACACGACCAAGGCCCTTGGCTTGGCTTGAAGTGACTTCCCAGCCAATGGTTATTATTCGACACGCACTTCACAGTTCGAGACCCGCGTCACCACCTTTTCCTCCCGAGAGCGGCAGTTTTTGAATGGTGCGTGTAGCGAACGGCGCCGTGGCATTCCAGGCGGTGTTTGCTGCCGCTTGCTTCGCGCTTGGAGCACTCCTGTCCTCCATCGGCCGTGGGCAGGAGAACGGAGCCGGCAACATCGGGCTGCAGCTGGACGCCAGCACTTGCGCTTACACAACGAACAATACTGGCAGGATGACCTTGGGCTTTGAGGATCGAGGGAGCGGAGACTTCGATCCTGGTTTCTTGGACTGCCGCTTCCAGGCCGATCGCTTCAACGATGCCGGGATCCGTCAGACCTGGAATCTGCGCAACAACGCCAACGGTATCATTATCAGCGGCCACTTCTTCTCGGTCGTGGGCTGGTTCTTCTGCATCCCGCCGGTGTCGGCCCTCGCGGCGATCTTTGACCAAAGCGGCTCGACCGTCAGCGCTGGTAGCACCATCGTCTTCGCGTTCGTCTTCGCCGCCGCGCTGACCCTCGTCGAGTTCGTCTCTGAGATTGGCACGTCGCAGACGACGGAATGGATTACAAGTTCGTGGGGCGTGCTCGCCGCTCCCCCAACCAACGCGTTGGCGAACCCGGCACGTCGAGGAACTATCTCGGCGGCGCAGTCGCTCGAGATGGCCTACCTGATCGTGCAGTCCCGATCGCTCTGGCTCTTTGCGATGGATGACATCTTTCTCGCCGTCGCGCTCGGCTGTGCGGCCAAGCTCACTTACGCCAGCAAGGAAGCTCCCGCGGAGCTCGGGCTGCTCGCCTACGCAGTCGTCTTCTTCAGCCTGCTCGACTTCATCTTCGAGGTCACGCGCTTCGTCAACTGGCGCGGCTCGTCGAACCTGGTCATCGTCACGACGCTGTTCATCGACATGATCCTCCTCCCCGCATGGCTAGTACGCCTCGGGGTGTGGCTTCGCAACGACGACTTAGCTGGTATGACCGCTGAGGCGCTCGCTGCGGCGGCCTCCGCGAGCGCGAGCGCGAGTGCGAGCGCGACAGCTGCTGGCGCCGTCGCTGCCGATGCCATAGGCAAAGTCAAAGGGCTCAACGGCCGTCCCGGCTCGCAATTGAGCTCGCAAAAGATGCTCGACGATCAAGATCTCCTCGAGCCCTCTGACGCGGCCAAGGATCAGCTCGTCCCAACTGCCGCCGAGGTCAATTAGTCGACTTGTCCGAAGGGCCGGCCTGATCGTGTCTTGGGGGTCTCTTCGGCCCGTCGCGCAAATCTTGCCGAAAGGCGACACGAAGACCCCCCAGGGAAGGAAGGGCTAAGCTCTGAGCCGGTAGGGCCTGTGCGATCATGTCCTCGCCTGTCTGTGGCCCCTGGCATGGTCGCCTGGAGGCCACCAGGCTCGACCAGGCAGCCACCAGGCCTCTTCCGTGTCCCGTCTCATCTCCGCGTCTCGTCAGCTCGGTCACTCGTCAGTGACGCATGTACCTGATACCACATGGATCATGGTGCTAGTGGTAAACTAAGTTAGTCAAGTTCTCATATTTATGGAGCATGCCCATGTCGACGATTTCAAGCGCACATGACAGTGTGACTGCTCAAGTCCTTTGCTCGTCCTTGCCAACTGCCTTTGTGTTTGACGTGGGGGGACCGCGAAGAAACTGAACTGAACTGTGTTTGAACTTTGAAAAATCCGCGGAGGTCATCGGAGCACGTGGGAAGGCCGCGTACCCCATAGGAATCCTACTTTTCTGGACGTGCCTTTCCATGGGTGCGTCTTTTTCGTCCGCCGCGATTCCGATAACCCCTGTAGCTCACACGCGTGCCGCCCATCGTGTGCCCAGGCTTCCTCGAGGCCGGCGAGCCGTACACGTGGGACGAGAGCCGCGAGGATGGTATCATGGAGTGGGTTAGCACGCACGGGATCGATCAATTCTTGGCGATGTGGGAAAAGGTGAAGGCCATCAGGTGCGACGACCTTAAATGGGGCGATGAGCTCGAGTACTCCATTCTCAGCGCCAATGGCGATGACGGCACCGTGCGCTGCAAGCTGCGCGGCGCCGAGATCCTGGCCAAGCTGCGTGAGCAGGAGCTGGCGCTGCAGGCGGAGGACGAGGCAGAAGGTGAGGCCGGCATGAAGGGCGGCACCAAGTCGGAAGGGTGCAGCTGGGTGCCCGAGTACGGAGCCTGGATGGTCGAGGGCACGCCGGCGCACCCGTACACGGGCACCGCCTCCGCGCTCCTCTCCGTCGAACGCAACATGCGCACGCGGCGCGCTCGGCTGCTCGCGGTGCTCGAGCCCGACGAGATCTGCCCGACGATCCCGTGCTTCCCGCTGATCGGCGTGGGCGAGTTCACGGAGCCGGCGCTACCCGCGGGCGGCCCTGTCACCAAGTCGCTCTTCGTGCCCGACGACTGCATCAACCCGCACCCGCGCTTTGCCGCGCTCACGGGCAACATCCGCAAGCGGCGGGGCGCCAACGTCGACATACGCATGCCGCGATTCCGCGACACGCACACGCCCGCGCCGTCGCGCCCGGTGGGGTGCGCGCAGCCCTCGACGGTCGAAGAAGCCAACGCGATGGATGAGGTGTACATGGACGCCATGGCCTTTGGGATGGGTTGCTGCTGCCTACAGGTGACCTTCCAGGCGCAGGACGTGGACGAGAGCCGCCATCTGTATGACCAGCTCGCCGTGCTGGCGCCGATGATGCTCGCGCTCACGGCGTCGACGCCCGCCGCGCGCGGCACGCTGCTCGACACGGACTCGCGATGGGGGATCATCTCTCAGTCCGTCGATGATCGCACACCAACCGAGCGCCGGAGTGCCGGAACAGAACGATCAGCCCGCCTTCCAGCCGTCAACGGGACCGACGGTAGCCACACCGCCTCCGACGGCACGCCTCCGAAGTCGGCGCCCCCTAAGGTGCCCTCCTCCTCGGCCGTGGCCGACGGGCCTTCTGGGCCTTCTGGGCTGTACCACGACGCGATGTGGCAGAGCGGGCGGGGAGCCCAGCACAAGTCGCGCTACGACTCGATCTCGCTCTACATCTGCAACGAGCTCGCCAAGAACAAGAATCCGCAGTGCTCCGAGCAGTACAACGACGTGCCCGCGCCCATGTGCGAGAAGTCGTACGCGCGCATGGTCGCGGCCGGCATCGACCCGATGCTCGCGCGCCACATCGCGCATCTCTTCTCGCGCGATCCGCTCGTCATCTTCCGTGGGCGCGTGCAGGAGCTGAGCGATGCTGACTCGACGGAGCACTTTGAGAACTTGCAGAGCACCAACTGGCAGACGGTGCGCTGGAAGCCGCCGCCCGCCTCGTCCACCTTCCTTGGCGGCACGGCCGACATTGGGTGGCGCGTCGAGTTCCGCTCGATGGAGATCTCCATGACTGACTTCGAGAACGCAGCCTTTACCGTCTTCATCGTGCTCGTCTCGCGCATCATCCTCTACTTCAACCTCAACCTGTACCTGCCCCTATCCAAGGTGGACGAGAACATGCGCCGAGCGCAGACGCGCGACGCGCTGCACACCCAGAAGATGTGGTTCTCTCAGAACTTGATGCCTCCGTGCGGCTGCGAAACCCCCCAAAAGAAGATGCCGCACGAGAAAGTGGCGACTCTCTTTGGCGCTGGCGAAGTGGCGCCCTCGGAGGTGACGGTGCTCGAGATCCTGACCGGTAAGGGGACGTACCGCGGGCTATGCCCGATGATCATGGCGTACCTCGACGTCATCGGCTCCGACAGCGTCACGCTGCGCACGGTCACCGTCTACCTCGACTTCATCGTGGCGCGTGCCGCCGGGCAGTTGGTGACTCCTGCCACCTGGATGCGGAACTACATCCGCTCGCACCCGGACTACAAGTTCGACTCGGTGGTCTCCTCGCGCATCGCGACCGACCTGATGATGAAGTGCCACAGGATTGGGATGGGCCTCGACAAGCCTCGGGAGCTCTACGGAGATTTCCCCATTCAGACCGTCTCTGCCAAGGATGCCGTGACGGCTCGCCTGCTCTCGAGCCTACCACTCGGCCGCTCGACGTCGCACGTGGAGCGCACCATGGATCGCTATTCAGCTCGGTCCCACCTGATGGCCAAGAAGCGTGCGCTCGTCAACGACCTCGAGCAGCAGCGTACGCAAGTACGCCGCACCGAAGAGTCCCTCCGCGACATCGAGCAGCAGCTGACCGGCTATGACGGCCCCTCGCTCTAAGGAGACGAAATATGGCCCCGCCGAACATATCCATCGGCACTAAACGATGGCCCACGTTCATATGGGGGGGCCTCGAGCATGAGAGCATGTTGAGAAGGAGAGTGAATGGAACGTTATGCAACAGTCTACAGAGCGTGAGTGTACCGTTGCGCTCCACTGTTGAGGAGCTCCCGAACATGCCTGCGGAAATACGTTCGTGTGTGTACTAAGTTGCGGGTCCAAAATAGGCACGTTTCGTTGTGAAGAGCCCGTGACGGCGCGCACGCCGAAGCGAAGGCGATTCTGCGAAGAGGACGTCACGGAGAAAATGGATGTTGTCGATGAGACGCCTCCTGCGGCCGCGCAGCAGATGCCCATACGAGACAGCTCGCTAAGTGAAATTCTCAAGCTGGGTTTTGCGTCCCAGGACACGAAGCTGGCAGCCAATTCACCTTCGCTCACACTAACATCCGTGCTCGTGCGCGCCTTTGTCGAGGAGGCCCGACATCGTGCTACTGCTGTGGCGCTGGAAGATGGCGCTGATACGGTGACCGATGAACATTTGGAGAAAGTATTGCCATCAGTGCTGCTAGACTTTGGGCCATGAGCTGCGTGCCTACGTCATGTGGTGTGTGTGAGCTCGTCGGAGGTATTTGTAATTTTGCAATTTGGCCGCCCTTTGGGTCCGCTTAGACTCATCAGAACCGAACACGTCCAAGAGAGCCAACCACGTGTTGACCACATCACGGCTGTCGGCTATCCCAGGCGACCCCCCGCAAGCTACAAGCCCCGCAGTGACATGATGCGCCCCTCCGCGCTCCGGCGAGACGAGGCGAGATATCATGCGAGATATCTAGGGGCAAGGACTGGGCAAGGCGGGGCCGCAGAGAACTCACCACACGCTGCTCATCACACTCACCTCCACACTCTTGCGCATGGTCGGGTCGGCGGGTGGGTGAATTGAGTCTCAGTGAAGAAGCATTTCACGTGAACAGGGCAAGCCCGAGGACCCACCCTGCGTCCCTGGTCTTCCTCTCGCTCGGCCCCGTGCTGACGACGCGTTAGAGGTCGACGAGCACCGCCATGGGCCACTTCGATCCCAACGACCCTTCGATCAAGCGCGAGATTGTGCACCTCATCCTGCAGTATCTCCAGGACGAGGGCTACACGGCTTCCTTCCTCACCATGCAGGACGAGTCGAATGTCAAGCTTGCCGAGCAGCAGACGCAGCGCTCGCTCTTTAAGCGCATGCGCAAGGCGATCCTCGAGGGCGACTGGCCCGAATTCGACAAGCTGTGCGGCAAGATGAGCTTCCAGCAGCAAAAGAGCTTCCAATACTCAGCCTACCGGGAGCAGTTCATCGAGCTCATCGAGGCGCACGAGTACCAGAAGGCCTTCACGCACCTCACGAAGCGGCTCAAGCCGCTCGAGCGCTCCGCAGCGTCCGCGGGCGACTTCAAGAACCTGTGCTACCTGCTCACTTGCCGCTCCGTGCATGAGGTGCTCCCGCACTGGCAGGGCGTCTCGGCGGCGCGTGAGGCACTCCTCGCCCAGTTTGCGACGATGATGGATCTCGAGGAACGACAGCAAGAAGGCGAGGTGGTGCTGCCGGCCTCGCGGCTGGTGACACTTCTCGAGCAGGCGGCCGCCTACCAGGTCTCTCACAGCGCCACCGCATTCGGAGGCGCCCTGGCGACCGCGGCCGCGCCCACCGACACGGCGCCCACCGTCTCCGTGCCGGACGCGGCTGGCGCCGTCATCTACGGCATAGGAGCATGCGGCACGGCGCCTTTGGCTGTCGGCAGCGCTGGCTCGGCTGAGCCGGCATCCACGGGGGGGCGCATCGGAACTACGGGAGGCATCGGAGATCTCGGAGATCTCGGATCGGCAGCGGCTCGGATGCCCTCAAAGGCGCCGTCGTGGGCACCACCCAAGTCTTCGAGGCCGCCGCCCGGACAGCAGACGGTGACGAGCCTCCTAGCAGACTACGCGGCACCATGCCTGCCGAACGCGGTGCACCGTACCCTGCGAGGGCACGCGGCCGGTCTCAAGACGGTTGCCTGGCTTGGCCGTACCGGCTTACTCCTCTCAGGGGGGAATGATCCCGCGGTGTGCCTGTGGGAAACTCGGACGGGCACTTGTATCTCGCGTCTCGAGGGCCACGCGGCGCGTGTGTGGCAGCTCGCGGTGGGGCGTACGGATGGGCACGTGGCCTCCGCGTCCGCCGATGGCACCATCAAGCTCTGGCGGTGCATCGAGGCTGCTGAAGCCGAGGCGGCCGCTGCCGACGACGGCGTCGCCACGGTTGACTTTGCAGGCGCCCGATCCGGCGCGCCCGAAGACCCTAGCGGCGGTGTCGGCGGCGTCGGCATCGGCGTCGTCGTCGAGGATCCGCCGCCCGCCTTCGGGCCGGTGGGCACCCTTACCGGCCACCAAGGCGACGTCTACTCGGTATTCTGATGGCCTCTGGTGGCCTCTGGTGGCCTCTGATGACCTTTGGTGGCCTCTGCTGGCCTCTGCTGGCCTCTGCTGGCCTCTGCTGGCCTCTGATGGCCACTGATGGCCTCTGATGGCCTCTGATGGCCTCTGACGGCCACTGACAAGCCCACCCGCCCTCATCATCAGGTGTGCTTCCACCCAGTCGACGACCAGCTCGTGAGCTGCGGCTACGACAAGTCCGTTCGCCTCTTCGATACGGCGGTCGGCACCGAAGTGCGCGCCTTTCTTGGGCACGAGCTGCCCGTGCGCCAGGCGGTGTACAACGCGACGGGCAACCTGATCGTCTCAGGAGGCAAAGATGCGACTCTCTTCTTTTGGGACGAGCGCTCGGCCTTGTGCGTGCGCAAGCTGCGCCATTCCCTCGGCGAGGTCACTTCTGTGCAGCTCTCGAACTGCGGCATGCAACTGCTCGTGTCGTCCAAGGATAACGCGGCGCGCCTGTGGGACGTGCGTGCCGCGCGCCCGCTCCGCGCGTACAAGGGGCACCTCAACACGTGCAAGAACTTTGTGCGTGCGCGCTTCGGGCCTGGGCGCGATAGTGTCATGTCGGGCTCTGAGGATGGGAGCGTTTGCCTGTGGAGCCTCGCAAGCGCCGAACTCCTTCATCGGCTGCGCGGGCACACGGACGTCGTGTATGACGCCGTGTGGAACCCGAGCCTCGGCTTGCTCGCCTCGTGCTCGCAAGACGGGACTGTGCGCACGTGGAGGCACGATCCATGCCAGCCACTCACGCCTACGGACGCGCAGGCCGAGATGTGGTGAGATGACCTCGTATCGGCGCGTCGGACTGTGTATGCGAGCCGCGCGCGGTCGGCGGTGTTAAGCGCGCCGCGGTGCTGCGTGATTTCAAGGTGGAGATGGTGCGCGTCATGGTGCTAGAAATCCTGCTAGAAATCCGCATGGATGATACGATCATAGAAGTGCGTCACCACACGAGAACCGCCTCAAGCTCTCAACCACAAGTGCCTGCGCACTCCGACAGTCGCTTGGCGATCACGACCACGATGAGTACAGCCGTCGCGGCCGGAATGACGGAGCGCACCGGCGGCGGAATGGCGTCGAAGAAAGTGACGATGCCCATCGAGAATCGCACTTCTCCAGGGCTGCTGCGTGCCAGCTCGCCGGGCTTGTTGCCGAGCACGCCCGGGTTCTTGGAGATGATGTTGAGCCGCTCAACCTCGTCAAAGCCGAGTTCGTTGCACAGGATTTGGTAGTTGAATCGAATGTTATCGGCCGTGTTGATAAAGGGCAGAAGCACTGCGACGTTGCGCCGCGCTGCGGCCACCGCTGCCTTCTCTGTCGGATAGCACTTGCGGAACTCCTTCCAAAGCGGCTCGACCGTCTGCGGCTTCACTCCGGGGTCGAGGAGCTCTAAGACGCCATCTGGCAGGCGCATCACCAAGTGAGAGCCCCGAGCGTCCTTAAGTGGCATCGGCATGCGATGCGGCGCGGCGACGAAGCCGAGCGCTGCTACTAAGAAAGTCTGCATTCGCGAGCGAGCGGGGCCCCCGCGTTGACTCGAACTCCCGCCATTTGTAAAGAAACGAGGGTGAATGTGAATGTGATTGTTTTTGTATGATTGCTACATGTGACACGGCGCTGCGACGTTCTTCACTTCCTACAACGACTTATGTTCCTCCCGACGAGCGCCTAATTTGGACTTGCCTCCCTTCGAGTGAATGTGCTGGGGCTATCGAGAACCGGCGGTGCGATGGCCATGATGGCGGCGCTATTTATATGCGTCGCCGCTGCTGCGACCATCGAGCCGCTCGAAGAAACGCCGGCCTCTGCCTCGGTGCAGGCGATGGTTACACAGCGGATGCGAGGCCAGCTCGACATGCTCGGGTATAGCGAGGCGGAGATTGAGTCGCTCAGCCCGCGGCGAGCTGCCGTGGTCGTTGAGCGCAAATTGAGGAGGCCGAGGGCAGGCGTACCAGTCTCGTGGACAAAGACTGGCGAACCGGTGGGTGGGTGGCTGGGCCATCATCGCCGAAGGATTGGCCGCGTGTTCAAGTACTATTTGCCCGCCACCTTGGCAGTGGCGTGCATGGCGCGCGTGGACGCATGTGGAGCTGGGATCCAGGCAGCTGCGGCGTTCGCTGCCGCGTTGCTGCAGCGGAGCCACCAGCTCATTCTCTGCCATTCGCAACCACAGTCGTCGCAGCAGCGCAGCCGGCAGGTGGTTCCGCCCATTCCTGTGCACGGGGCACCGACAAGCCCATCGAACGCGCGCGGGCTGTATCCTTGGGACCCAGGCTGGGAGGCTGGCAAATAGGCCACCGCGTGTCGTGCGAGACACCTCTGAGACCATGCCCTGCGCGAAATGAGCCATCACCTGATCGCAGCGCGTCGCCTATCGGGGTCCGAGCAAGGCGCAACGCGAAGTGACCAAGGCTCGCCTGGCCGTTGGCCGCTGCGGTGGCCTGCCCAGTTTGCCGTGCGACAATTCGACACACCGCGTGTACCAGTGTGTGTGCGTGCGTGGCGTGGCGTGGGGATGTAACACGCTCTGTCCGACATGTGTGAGGTCTGAGGTCATGTGCTGTGATGTGTGTATGCGTGTGCGGTGGCGGGAGTCGCGAGCCGCGGAGAGGATGCCGTCCGGGCGGGCGCTGTCGCCACCGAATTTAGTTTGTGTCGTGACGCCCTGTGTGTGCGTGTGTGGACGCATGGGCGCTATCTAAATAAAAGAGGACTGATTTGGAGCCTTTAAATGGCGTGAGGCATGATTCAAAATCCGACAGTGGCTATAATTTATAGATCGGTTGAGGCTAGACCTTGTGCTAGAGCTCGGCTCCGCTGCCTCGAGGCTCGGGCCATGGGGCCTAGGGCCGCAGGGGTGGGAACTGGCGATTGGGGTGTGGACGGTGGTGTGGGGTCCGGTGGATCAGTTTGACTGTTGTGGGGAGGTCGGTGGCCACGCTCTTACACTGGAACCTGCGGCTCATCCTGCGTGTCCTCGACGAGCCGCGGCGCGAGGTCGGCGAGCATAGCCCCGCCACTCTGCTCACCCCGCTTTCTAAGCTCTTTTCGGCGCTTGGCCTTGGGCACCGCCACAGTCGTCGGAGTCCCAAAGCACTGCCATATCCAGTGCGGTGGCTTCTCGCCGTGGATGGGCTCGGGCCAACCTCGGCGCAATGAGATTTCGACGGTCTCTCCGGCGGCCGTCGCCTGCCGCAGCGCCGCCGCGGCCTCTTCCGAAGTCCCCACGGGCGTCGCGCCGATGCGCAAGACAAGGTCTCCTGCCTCAAGAAAAGCCGGCTGCTGTAGCTTGCGAAGGAGCTCCTCGGTGCCTCTTGTCGAGGCGACGAGCGGGCTGGGCGACGTCGCTCGATCCATCCACGTGATTTCAATCTGCCGCAGGGCGGCCGGACCCACAAGCAGCCGATGCGTCTCCTGCCGCAGTACGTCAAAGGAGAGGCGGCCGGGCGGCGCTCTGTCCCAGTGGAAGACGAGGTCCTTCGTGGTCGCAATGGGCTCGCCACCGACGGCACGGATCTCGTCGCCGCCGAAGAGACGCCCGCAGCTCGGAAAATCGTAAAACGTGCAGCTAATCGGCACTCCGATGGCATCGCTCGGCCAAAACTCAGGCTGTGGGAAGGCGACGCCGAGGAACGTGCGCCCTGACCTGCGCCAAGTGCCCTCGGACGGCTTTTCAAGGACCACACGGATGAGATGCTGCGTCGTTATCTGACTGCTGATGGGCATCCGAAGTGGGCGTGTCTGTCGCCGCCATTATTGTATTGTTGGCGGCGAATTTTCGCGCCGCCGTGGTCTAGTTCATTCAGTTCAGTTCAGTTCTGAACTGAACTGGTCTACCCATAACTTCACTTCACACCCACACCTAATCGAATCACAGCACACAAGAAGAGAACCCTGAACCTCTGTGCTGAGCCTTGCCCGCCCACATCGAGGGCCAAAGTAGGTCTCGACGGTCCCCCGTACCATCCCTCATGCAAGGTCTTTTTCCGCACCAAACCAGCGCTCTGCGGCTCCTGCGCCGCTGGGCCCATGGCTGGGCCGGCTGGCCATCTCATGCGGTCCGCCGCGCCTGCTCGTATCTCGGGAAGATCTTGTGAGATCCGCCGCGCCTGCTCGCATCTCCTCGGGCAGATACCAGATCGTGAGCTAGAGCTCATCGGCGAGGGACGAGACGAGCGCAAATTCGCCTACCGAGGGCGGGGAGGCACTCGGCGCGATGGCACCGAAGGAGGATGCGGTCGCCGCTTCTGGCGAGCCGATGAGGGCGGGCGGTGGCGGGGCTGGGGCAGGGCCAAACACCGACGATGTTGCCGGGGCGGGCGCAAAGGGCGATGCAGTGGCCGATGCTGGGGAGTCAAAGAGGCCCCCACCAGCACGCGGGGCGCCAAAGGGTGAGGTGGTGGGCGCCGGCGCCAGCGCCGGCGCCGGATTCGCGCCTCCAAAGCTGAACCCGGACGACGCTGCCGCTGCAGGCGCTGGCGGGGCGGGCGCAAAGGGCGATGACGGCGGGTAGTCCCAGCCGCGCGGCGCGCCACCGCCACCCGACATGCTCGATGGGACATTGCGACGCGCGCAATCGGGCTCTACGCCCATCTTTCGTAGCTCCTCGCGGAGGCGGTCGGCGGTGGCAAAGTCCTTGGCGCGCTTGGCCGCCACCCACTTGTCCAATTGCGACTCGATCTGCGAATCGCGCGCGTGAGCGGCGCCATACGCGCCGCCGCCGTATGGAGCGCCGTATGGAGCGGCGCCTGGCGTTCCCGCGGCGCCGAAGGCGGGCTTAGGGGCGAAGAGGGAAGGCGCTCCTCCAAGTGGAGAGGAGGCGGCAGCGCCGCCTCCAAAGGGGGAAGCGGCGGGCGGCGCCACTCCCCCAAACGGTGCGCCTCCAAAGAGGGAAGCGGCGGGCGGCGCCACTCCCCCAAACGGTGCGGGCGAGGAAGCCACACCCCCAATCGGCGCTGGCGCGCTGCCCAACAGGCCGCAGGAGGGTGCGGAAGCACCGCCGCCAGACAGGCCGCTGGGCGCGGGAGCGCCACCGAAAAAATGGCATGCTCTCAAACTCCCAACTGCGCGGGCTGCGGCCTCCTTGCCTTTAGCGTCGCCGTCACGCATGAGCGCCTTGAGCGATTCGACGGCGCCCGCCGCAACCATCGCAGCCTCATTGGCAGCGTTGCCGTTGGACAGATTCCCCAAGGCGAGGGCTGCGTACCTCTTGCCTTCAGCGTCGCCGTCGCGCACGAGCGCCGCGAGCGGCACGATGGCGCCCGCCGCTGCGATCGCCGCTTGAGCGTCGCCGTCGCGCACGAGCGCCGCGAGCGGCACGATGGCGCCCGCCGCTGCGATCGCCGCCGTATTGGCAGCGTTGCCGTTCGACAGATTCCCCAAGGCGTGGGCTGCGTACGCCTTGCCTTGAGCGTCGCCATCGCGCACGAGCGCCGCGAGGGGCACGATGGCACCCGCCGCTGCGATCGCCGCCGTAGTGGCAGCGTTGCCGATCGACAGATTCCCCAAGGCGTGGGCTGCGTACGCCTTGCCTTGAGCGTCGCCGTCGCGCACGAGCGCCGCGAGGGGCACGATGGCGCCCGCCGCTGCGATTGCCGCCTTATTGGCAGCGTTGCCGATCGACAGATACCCCAAGACGGCGGCTGCGTTCGCCTTGCCTTTAGCGTCGCCGTCGCGCACGAGCGCCGCGAGCGGCACGATGGCGCCCGCCGCCGCGATCGCCGCCTTATTGGCATCGTTGCGCGATAGCTTCCACAAGGCCTCCGCGGCTGCCGCACGCTCTTCGGCGGTGCCGTCCCCGAGCATCGCCACGAGTGGCGGGAAGACGCCGGCCGCGGCGAGTGCTTCACGCATCGGATCCATACATTGGTCTGCTGGCGCGTCGGCGAGAATCGCGATGCCACTCGCTACAGACTGCCGAGAGCCGCTAGGGCTCGCTTGGAGCAGCGCCACGAGCGCCCTTGCATCTCTGTCGGCTACTGCGCGCTGTGCCTCGGGCGACGCCGTCCGTGCCCAAGCTGCCCGTGTGTCGACTGGAGTTACGGCGGGGGGCGGCGCGCCGAAGAGGGAGGCGCTCATCGCCGGAGCCGCCGTTGCAAACGGGTTGGCGGCGAAGATCGACGTCCCAGCCGCTGGCGGGGCGCCAAAGGGCGAGGAAGCGATGAAGGGGGCGGGCGCAAAGGGCGATGCGGTCGCCGATGCCGGGGAGCCAAAGATGCCCCCACCAGCACGCGGGGCGCCAAAGGGTGAGGTGGTGGGCGCCGGCGCCGGCGCCGGATTCGCGCCTCCAAAGCTGAACCCGGACGACGCGGCCGCTGCAGGCGCTGGCGGGGCGGGTGCAAAGGGGGATGCGGTCGCCGATGCCGGGGAGCCAAAGATGCCCCCACCAGCACGCGGGGCGCCAAAGGGTGAGGTGGAGGCACCGCCGCCTCCAAACATCCCGCCGCCGCCGCCGAGTGCTGCGCCGAATGGAGCAGCCGCCGGAGCGGCGCCGCCAAAGGACAACGGCACGCATCCAAACGGCAAGGGGCCGCCCGTGGCTATTGGCGCACTGACCACCGCTCCGGCTACCGGTACAAGTGGCACGATCGAGGGCATCAGCGCCATCTTGTCCGCGCTCGGCGCGAAGAAGCCGGTGGGGAGGGGCACGCAGCCGTCCCTGCCCCAGCCCGTCGGAGGCGGCTTGTCGTCGGCCGACGCGACCGAATACACCATGCTTGGTGGCTGGTTCGAGACGCTCGAGGCCATCCACCACTTGCCTTCGCGCCGTATGATCGAACTCGTAACTTGTACATTGCCAGAGGCCACACTCGGGTCGCCGACCTTGACGTAGCAGGGCACCCCATCCTTGAGCCCCGCGGCAACGTCCACCCTGTACTCGCCATTGACATGGTCGTAAGCACCCGCGCCCACCACCCGAAGGACTGCGGTGGCGGAGCTCGCTGGGGAAGGAGAGCCAAACACTGACGAAGCTGCCGGGGCGGGTGCAAAGGGGGATGCGGTCGCCGATGCTGGGGAGCCAAAGAGGGCCCCACATGCACGCGGGGCGCCAAAGGGTGAGCCGGAGGCAGCGCCACCGCCAAAGGGCGAGGCGGCGGGCGGCGGCACAACCCCAAACGGCAAGGGGCCGCCCGAGGCGAATGGCACGCTCGCCATCGCTCCGGCTGCCATGGGCACGATCGAGGGCATCTCCGCGCTAGGCGGGAATGGCACGCAGCCGTCCCTGCCCCAGCCTGTTGGAGGCGGCTTGTCGTCGGTCGACGCGACTGAATACAGCATCGTCGGTGGCTGGTTCGAGAGGCTCGAGGCCATCCACCACTTGCCTTCGCGCCGCATGATCGTACGTGATTGAGAGCCAAAGGGCCCTTCCCATGGGTCGCCGACCTTGATGTAGCTGGGCACCCCATTCTTGAGCCCCGCGGCAACGTCCACCCTATACTCGCCATTGACGAAGCCATGGGCACCCGCACCCTCCACCCGAAGTACGGCTGCCATGGGCACGATCGAGGGCATCTCCGCGCTAGGCGGGAATGGCACGCAGCCGTCCCTGCCCCAGCCTGTTGGAGGCGGCTTGTCGTCGGTCGACGCGACTGAATACAGCATCGTCGGTGGCTGGTTCGAGAGGCTCGAGGCCATCCACCACTTGCCATCGCGCCGCATGATCGTGCGTGATTGAGAGCCAAAGGGCCCTTCCCACGGGTCGCCGACCTTGATGTAGCTGGGCACCCCATCCTTGAGCCCCGCGGCAACGTCCACCCTATACTCGCCATTGACGAAGCCATGGGCACCCGCGCCTACCACATTAAGGACTGCGGTGGCGGAGCTTGCTGGGGCAGGAGGGCCAAATGGCGACGACGCTGCCGGGGCGGGCGCAAAGGGCGATGTAGTCGCCGATGCTGGGGAGCCAAAGAGGACCCCACCAGCACGCGGGGCGCCAAAGGGTGAGGGGGGCGCCGGCGCGGCTGCAACAGAGCCATCGTTGCCCTCACCTTCCTTGGGCTCGAACCGCAACGACTTGCACGAGCTCCACTCGAAGCCATCGAATGCGATCCATGTCCCAAGGATCTCGTGCGGCGTCGACGCATCTGACTCGCAGTACGCCCACCCATCATTGCCGCCTGCCGTAGGCCCGATTACCCAGCGCGGCACGTGATAGGTCGGGTCGATGACATGGAACAGGTGCGCCTGCCCGGCCGACTTGGTCTTGTGCACATAGTGAGGCCGGCCGTTGAGGAGCGTCCGTTGAGTAGCGGCCATCGAGAGCTGCCAGTCGCCGGAAAAGTTGTCGTGATGAAAGCCCCACTCGGCACCCCTGCACATAAGAGAGCGAGGCAATACCTTGTTCGAAGGCCCACTCGCGCCGAATGGAGGTGCAACCGGGAAGGCAGCGGAGGGCGGCGCCCCCACGCCAAATGGCGAGCGCCCGGCAACAAAAGGCGTCGCTGCCGGCGCAGGAGCAGCGCTAAACGGGGAGGCGGCAGCGCTACCAAACGGTGAGGGCGTCGCGGCCGCGCCGACGCCGCCCAGCGCGGCGGCGCCTGGCGTGGCGCCCGTGTTACCCTTGGCGTAATCCTCGTACCGGAGCTCCTCAAAGGACTTGCTTTGGTACTGGTCCATCTTGCTGATCGAGCAGTACTGGTATACCTGCACTTGGCCGGGCGCGCCCGCGACCTGCTCCCTCTCCTGCACCGGCTTATACGGCGGGTTGCCCGAGCCAGCGCCGCCCGAAAAGGCGGCGATGGGCGGAAAGATGGGCGCCATCAGCTGGGGCGGCGGCGGAAGTCTACCTCCCCTCAGCTGGGCAGCGGCACATTCGGCAACCGCCTTGTCGATCGCATGGGACTCGAGAAGATCGATGACCTCATCAAACTGCGCGATGATGCGAGCGATCGCCGCGTCGTCCGCGGGCGGGGGCTTTGCGATGAACGATCCATGACCCTTCACCCAGAGGGCACGCCGCGTCGTGGCTACGTGCAGCGCGGTGCGCCCTTTCCGAGTAGCGCGGTGCGCATCTGCGCCCGACTGCAGTAGCAGCGAGACGCACTCGACGTTTGCATCGTGGGCGGCAAGCATAAGTGGGTGTGCCCCTCTGTCGTTGGCACTGTTGACGTCGGCGCCCGCCTCAATGGCCGACTGAAGCGCCGCCACGTCCCCAGCTAGAGCAGCATCGCCGATGTCCCAAGCCCGCGTTGCGTCGGCGCCGTTCCCAGCGAGTGCAGCGAGGTCGGCGCCGAACTGCGACATTGGAGGATCTCCACCTGGCAAAAAAGCGAATGATATTCTTCATCTCGGGTCGCCTCGCCTCGCATGCCGCCGCCCAGCCGCGAGCACGCGGCTCGTGACTGTTGATGTGAGAAAATTCGACTTCAAACTTCGTCACTGCATCGCTCGGAGCATCCGCGTGCCCGGAGTCCGAGGTGGTGTTGCTCAATAGGGCGGCGCGCGCTACAAAATGCCGCCGCAGGTGCCGCTTCCGCTCGTGAAGGCCCTCCGCGATGAGCTGGGTATCTCGATGAAGGACGCCAAGGATGCCCTGCTGAAGGCCAATCTGGACCTGGATCTTGCGCGAAGCATCCTGAAAGGCGAGGTGGCTGCAACACCTCCGCCTGCGCCGTCGGCGGTCGCACCCTCGTCACCCACAGCGAGCGCGGGCGACATGTTTGGAGGTATGGCCGTGAATCCGTCGCCGCCGCCAGCGCCGCCCGCTGCACCGCCTGCCCCAGGTGACTTTGGCTCGCCACCCTCGAGCATGTTCGGAGGCATGGCACTCGCACCGACCGCCCTGCCGCCTCCCGACCCGCCTCCCGAGAGCGCCGATGTCTTCGCGCAGCTGAGTGCGGGTGCGAGCGCACCGCCCCCCGCGGCGGTCTTTGGCGGCATGTTTGCCGGGATGGGCGTCGTCAGCACCGACAGCGCCCCCGCCGCGGTCTCTGGCGGCATGTTTGCCGGGATGGGCGTCGTCAGCACCGACAGCGCCCCCGCCGCGGTCACTGGCGGCATGTTTGCCGGGATGGGCGTCGTCAGCACCGACAGCGCCCCCGCCGCGGTCACTGGCGGCATGTTTGCCGGGATGGGCGTCGTCAGCACCGACTCCGCCGCTGGCAGCGGCGGAGTCGGTGCTGACGGTCCAGGGGGCTCCGCATTCTCTTTCTTAGGCGGCGCACAGGCTGAAGCGAACGGTGGAATGAACGGCACGTCCGAAGACTATGTTGCGACGGAGGAGAAGGAGGAGGAGGAGGAGGAGGAGGAGCCGCTGCCTCCGGAGGTGCTTGGGTATCTCTCGTCACTGCCGCCTACCGAGGTGGCGAAGGCAAAGGATCTCTTCGCGACCGCAAGCGCCAGCCATCTCGTCAATCTGGCGGCGCTGAAGGCCGAGGTGGCGACGGAGAAGCGCGCTGCGGCGAGCGCGGAGAGGATGGTGAACGGCGCTCGGGAGGAGGCCATGACGGCGAGCGAGGCCGAGGCGGCGGCACGCGAGGCGCTTCTACGGGCTCAGCAGGAGCTGTCGAACGCCTCGATGATAGCTCAGCGCCGGCAGGCCGAGGCCGCCGAGGCGGAGGCGGAGCTCGAGAGCAAGAGACTCGCCCTCACGGTGGCCGAAGATCGGCTGGCCGCTCATCGGGCCGCGCTCAGGCAAGCTCGCACCGACGCGCTCATGAACGTGCAACGCGAGGTGCAGCAAGAGAAGCTGCGCCAACTCGAGCTGCAAGAGGCGAAACTCGCCGAAGAGAAACGCGCCGCGTTGGCCGCCATGGGCATGGGCGGCGGCGGCGGCATGGGCGGCGGCGGCGGCATGGGCGGCGGCGGCGGCATGGGCGGCGGTGGCGGCATGGGCGGCGGCGGCGGCGGCATGGGCGGCGGCGGCGTCCATCAGACGAATCCGTTTGGCGCGATGCAGCCCGGCACGCCCGCTGCCCCAGCTGCGCCGGCTGCGTCGGCTGCGTCTTCACAGGACGAGGATCTTCACACCCTCCTTCGCCGCAACGGCCTCGATAAGCTCATTAACATCTTCGTCGAGAACGACATTGAGACCGTCAAGGATGTGCACCTCCTGACCGAGAACGACCTCAAAGAGCTTGGGGTCTCGGTCGGGCTCCGTCGCAAACTCCTCGAGGCGCTCGCCGGTGGTGGGACGGGTGGAGGTGCGCCCGCGACGACGCCGTCGCCATCGCCTGGCATGGCCGCGGCGCCCGCGGCGGCGCTTCCGCCGATGACGCCGCCCTCTACAGGTGGAGTGGCAGCGGACGGCATGGTCGGCATCCTGAGTGGCATGGGTGGCATGCCGGGTAGCATGGCCGGCGGCATGCCGGGCGGCATCCTGAGTGGCATGGGTGGCATGGCCTCGGCAAGTGGAGTACCGAGCGGTGGACTCCCTGCCGATTTTGGAAGCGGAGGCTTGCCTAATATGGAAATGGGCACGCCCGGGGGCTCCGCGTTCTCATTCTTGGGTGGAGCGACGCCCCCCGCGGCGGTCTCTGGCGGCATGTTTGCCGGGATGGGCGTCGTCAGCACCGACAGCGCCCCCGCCGCGGTCTCTGGCGGCATGTTTGCCGGGATGGGCGTCGCTGGCATGCCGATGGTCGGCGGCGCTAGTCCGATGGCCGGGGGGATGATGGCTGGCATGCAGATGGTCGGCGGCGGTGAGATGAATGGCGACCTCCAGCAGCAGATGCTCGCGATGCAGCAGGAGTACGCGCGCATGCAGGCGCAGCTCGGGGGTGGCATGGGCATGCCGCAGCAGGGAGGAGGGTCCGCCTTCGGGTTCATGTGAGGGAGGGGTACACCGACGCCAAGGACGAGAGACGACGGAAACGTGTTTGAATAGTCTCAAATCTCTCTCTGTGTGTGCGTGCTAGTGGCTCTGGCGGCCTTGGGCTGTGCTGTATGCTGAGGTGGTGCTCAGCGGCAGCGGGTCTGCCGAATCTCGTACCGTACCCGGCTGCGCCGTAAAGCGAAAACCCAGCGACTTTTCGATACTCGTAGAGATATTTTGCGCGCGCAGCGCGCAACAAAATTGCGCCGCGCAGCGGCGCTAAGCGGCGCCGCAGGCGCCGCCTGGCGGCGCGCAGCGCCGCCGTAGGCGGCAAGCTCAGACGCGTCGATTAAGCCCCCCCCTAAGCCCGTTATTTTGCACTACTTTTCACTTTCCCCGTAGTTAACGCCCAATACGGCGCATTTTCCAGCCTCTGTGGAGCCCTGTGCGCTGCTAGTGGCTGTGGGATGGTCGTTGCCACTCATCCTGCATCTTATTCCATCGGCACTGACGTGAACGCGTAAGTTGAGCGCCTCATTGAGCGCCTGCGCCCTGCGTAAACAGGGGACGCTGTGAACAGAGGTGTGAAGAACAAAAAGTGTTAGGATCGGCCGAAGCTGGTTAGGGCTCATCAGCCCCATCACTAGCGATATGGGAACAAGCTTCTGTCGCTCACCAAGCCCTCATTTCGATCCCCCCACTCTCAAAACGTTGCAAGGCCCAAGGCGCGTACAGGCGGTAGCGGGTAGGGCCGGGGCGAGGCTACAGGGGGAAAAAGGGCCGAGGCCGCGCTCTGGGAGCACCCATGGGTCCGTGAAATATGCAAAACTGACATGTTTAACCAACTGTGCTCGGCAAGTGCGTCCCCCTTCGGGATCTTTGATCACCGTCACCGCACGCTTAACAGATAACACCGCACGTCGACGTCCCGAGGTCCTGTCCCAAGCTCAAGGCTGAGTATATGTATACTCTATGATGATGATCTATGATTTATCTGAACTTTATACTTCCACCGTGTATCGCCTATGTACGAATTTACATGCTAACCACTGCGTCCTGTACGCAATAATCTCCTCGACGTAAGTTCATCACCATCAGCCGCGTATCCGCCAGGGCAACGGCAGCCGTCAGGTCGCCCGCCACGACGCCCCACGCCGCCACTGCAACCACCGCAGAATGATCCGCCTGCGGCGGGCTCCGGCGGCGGGCTGTCTTCGGCAGCGCCTGCGGCGGGCACCTC